>CM065122.1:2830000-2937500 GCA_033026305.1 Cirrhinus molitorella | reverse complement strand
TTTACTTAAATGTATTTAATCTCTTTCTAATTACTTTAATGTGAATTTCTTTAACTATTTATAGAAATATTTTAGCTATATTCTAGTTATGCAGAGGAGCTTTCAGAATATTCAAATTAACTATTTATTTATTTGCTTTATTTATTTAATTAATTAAGCAAGCACATTTCTTCCAGGATCATTAATTAACACCTAATTTGTGTAACGTAAAAGAAAACAAACTGATTATATAAATGCATCTAAAACACACGCACAGAAAGACAAGCATATTCTTTACAAATGAAAACTACAGAATAATAAACACTACATGAAGTCATAGTGTGATTTCTTCACTAAGGCTCTTGTTTTGCCTCTAATAATGTTTGTTTTTAGTGGAGCTGATGTTGTATTCAGTAAACTGAGCTTCATTTCTACAAACGCTGTCATTACACATCACTGCTGAAACACGTCTCCCAAAAACACACACAAACACGCCACATTCCCGACTCATGAGCCGCATTTCACTCTTTCCAGCTTTCCATACCAGCTTACAGCTGTGATTACGCCTGGTTCCTGACCACAGTCATATTTCACTGCGGCTTTCAGACATTCACTCCCCCTTATACTCGCTAAAATGTGGTCTGTTTTGACCCCAATCCTGTCTTTAAATGGCACAGGTTTTGGTTACTTTGTGTTGATGGCAGTGGAAAAAACAAAGAGTGCTGATTGGGATTCAAGATCAACGCCTGTTAGCAGAAACATGGCCTCCTCATGTTAGATAGACAAACAAACTACATCTTCAAAGCCTCCCCAACTCCACCGAAGGAGGAGGAAGAGGAGGTGGAGAAGGAAACGAAGAAAGTAGAGTAAGAGAAGAGGAAAAGCGGATAAAGAGAAAGATGGAAAAGAAAAATAAGGGTAAGAACAGGAGAAGAGGAAGAGGAGGAGGAGGAATATGAGGGGAGAAAAGGAAGAGAGCAGTGTGGAGGATAAAGAAGGAAGGAGGAGGAAAAAGAGGAGAAAAGAAGAGGGAAAGAGAGGAAGAGGAGAAGAAAAAGGTAGAGAAAAAGAGGAAGACTAGAAGGTGAAAAGATGAAAGCAGGAAGAGGAGGAGAAGAAAAGGAGAAAAAAGAGAAAGGTGATGAAATAAGAAGAGAGAGTGGCAAAAAGAGGAGAAAAGGTAGAGGGAGATATGGAGAAAAGAAAGGAGAGAAGGCAGAGGAAGAAAGGAAGAAAAAGAAGAGTAGAAAAAGAGAAAGAAGAAGAAAAGGAAGAGAAAAGGTAGAGATGTAGGAAAAAGAGGAGAAAAAGGAGGAGAAAAGGAAAAGAGGAGGAGGAGAGGTGAGGAGGAAACGAGGAGGAGAAAGGAGGGATGGAGAGGAGGAGAAGAACGGATAAAAAGAAAGATGGGAGAAAAAAGAAGATGAAAAGAAAACGAGGAAGAGAAGAAAAAATAGGAGGCAGAGAATAGCAGAAAAGTAAGAGGAGGGGGAAAAAAGAAGAGGAGAAGAAAATGAGGGAGAGGAGAAAAAATATAAGCCAGCGAATAGCTGAAAAGTAAGAGAGATGGGGGGAAAAGAAGAGGAGAAGAAAATGAGGGAAAGTAAAAGAAAAATAAGAAGGGTAAAAACAGGAGAAGAGGAGGAGGAATATGAGGGGAGAAAAGGAAGAAGAAAAGGAGGAGAGAAGGAAAAGAGGAGAGGTGAGGAGGAAACGAGGAGAAAGGAGGGTGGAGAGTGGCAAAAAGGAGAAAAGGAGATATGGAGAAAAAAAAAGAAGAGAAGGCAGAGGAAGAAAAGAAGAAAAAGAAGAGGAGAAAAAGAGAAAGAAGAAGAAAAGTAAGAGAAAAGGTAGAGATGTAGGGAAAAGAGGAGAAAAGGAAAAGAGGAGGAGAGGTGAGGAGGAAACGAGGAGGAGAAAGGAGGGATGGAGAGAAGGAGAAGAACGGATAAAAAGAAAGATGAGAGAAAAAAGAAGATGAAAAGAAAACGAGGAAGAGGAGAAAAATAGGAGGCAGAGAATAGCAGAAAAGTAACAGAGGAGGGGGAAAAAGAAGAGGAGAAGAAAATGAGGGAGAGGAAAAGAAAAATAAGAAGGGTGAAAACAGGAGAAGAGGAGGAGGAATATGAGGGGAGAAATGGAAGAAGAAAAGGAGGAGAGAAGGAAGAGAGCAGTGTGGAGGATAAAGAAGGAAGGAGGAGGGAAAAGAGGAAGAGGAGAAAAAAGGGAGAAAAAAAGAGGAAGACTAGAAGGTGAAAAGGTGAAAGCAGGAAGAAAAGGAGAAAAAAGAAGACTGGGAAAGAAAAAGAAAGGGAGGTGGAATGAGTAGAGGAGATGAAGAAAAGGGGGACAAAGAGAAAGATGATAAAAAGAAGAGAGAGTGGCAAAAAGAGGAGAAAGGGTAGAGGGAGAGGAGGCGGAGGAAGAAAAGAAGAAAAGGAAGAGAAATGTACAGATGTAGGGAAAAGAGGAGAAAAAGAAGGAGACAGAGCATACAGAATTAGAATGGTAAGGAGGAGAAATGAGGGATGAAGAGGAGGAGAAGAAGAGTGTAGAGAAGGGGAAGTGGAGGAAAAGGGGATAAAGAGAAAGATGAGAGAAAAAAGAAGATGAAAAGAAAACAAGGAATAGCCAGGGAATAGCAGAAAACTAAGAGAGAGGAGGGTAAAGGAGGAGGAGGAAAAAGGAGAAAAGAAGAGGGAAAAAGAGGAAGAGGATCAGAAAAAGGTGGAGAAAAAGAGGAAGACTAAGAGAAGGAGGAGATAAGAGGAGATTAAAATGATGAAGAGGAGAAGGAAAATAAGAGTGGCGGAAAGAGGAGAAAAGGTAGAGGGAGCTATGGAGAAAAGAAGGAAGAGGAGGAGAAAAGGAGAAAGAAGAAGAAAAGAAAGAAAACGAAGAGAGATGTAGGGAAAAAGGAGAAAGAGAAGGAGGAAAAGGAGGAAAAAAATTAGAGGGAGAAAATGAGGAAGATGAGTAGAAAATGGGAGAAATGAGGACTAGAAGAAGAAGAGCAGAAAAGAAGGAGAAAAGTAGAAAATAAAGAAAAGTGGGGAAAAGAGGAGGAGAAAAGGAGGTTGATGAGTAGAGGAAGAGAAGGAGAAAATAAGGGGTGAAAAGAAGAGAAAAGGTAGAGAGAGCTATGGAAAAAAGGAAGAAAAGAAGAAACATAAGAGAAAAGGAAGAGATATGCAGAGAAAAAGTAGGAACGGGAGAAGAAAAGTAGGATGACTAGAAGAAAGGGCAGAGGAGGTAAAGATGTGAAAGTAGGAGGAGTAGGAGAAAGAGGACAAGAAAAGGAGAAGAGAAAGAAGAACGTGGAATAGAAGAGGGGGAAAAAGGTGACAGATGAGTAGAGAAGAAGAAAGGGAAAAAAAGGGGATAAAGAGAAAGCTGAGGAAAAAAGAGGAGAAGAAAATGAGGAAGAGGAGAAGAAAAATAGGAGGGGAAGAAAAAGGAGAGGCAAGTGAGAGATGTGGAGAAATAAAGAGGAAAATAAGAAAGAAGAGAAGAAAAAATGAGAAGAAGGGAGAGAGAGGAGGTGACAGAGGACGAGGAGAAAAAGGAGGAAACCAAAAAAGCAAAGATGTGAAAAGGATGAGAAAGAGGAGTAGAAAATGAGTAGGAGGAGGAAAAAGGAAGAGGAGACAAGAAAAAGAAAAGAAGGAACAATGGAGGAGGACACAGAGGAAGATGATGAGGAAGAGAATAAGGAGGAAAATGAGAAAGAGACGATAGAACAAACAGGAGAAAGAAGATCAGAAAAATAAAGAGGGGAAGAAAAAAGGAGAGGAAAAGCAAGTGAGAGATGTGTAGAAAAGGAGGAAGAGGATAAGGAGGAGAAAAGCAGGCAAAAAAATAAGAAAAAATGAAGAGGAGAAGAAAAAAGGAGAAGAAAAGGGAGGGAGAAGAGGTGAAAGAGGAGAAAAGGGAGGAAACCAAAAAAGCAAAGACTTGAAAAGGAGGAGAAAGATGAGTAGAAAATGCATAGGAGGAAAAAGGAAGAGGAGAAAGGAAAAAGAAAAGGAGAAGCAATGGAGGAGGATGAAAAGAAAAAGGAGGGAGAGAGAGGAGGACAAAGAGGAAGATGATGAGAAAGAGAATAAGGAGGAAAATGAGAAAGAGATGATAGAACAAAAAGGAGAAAGAAGATCAGAAAAAATAAAGAAAAAAGGAGAGGAAAAGCAAGTGAGAGATGTGGAGAAAAGGAGGAAGAGGAGAAGAAAAGGAAGGGAGAGGAGGTGATAGAGGAAGAGGAGAAAAAGGAGGAAACCGAAAAAGCAAAGATGTGAAAATGAGTAGAAGGAGGAAAAAGGAAGAGGAGAAAGGAAAAAGAAAAGAAGGAACAATGGAGGAGGAAGGAGGAGAAAAGGCAGGCAAAAAAATAAGAGGAAAAAAGGAAGAGGAGAAGAAAAGGGAGAGAAGAGGTGAAAGAGTAAGAGGAGAAAAGGGAGGAAACCAAAAAAGCAAAGATATGAAAAGGAGGCGAAAGATGAGTAGAAAATGAGTAGGAGGAGGAGAAAGGAAAAAGAAAAGGAGGAGCAATGGAGGAGGATGAAAAGAAAAAGGAGGGAGAGAGAGGAGGACAAAGAGGAAGATGATGAGGAAGAGAATAAGAAGGAAAATGAGAAAGAAGATCAGAAAAATTAAGAAGAAAAGAAGAAAAAAGAAGAGGAAAAGCAAGTGAGAGATGTGGAGAAAAGGAGGAAGAGGAGAAGGAGGAGAAAAGGCAGGCAACAAATAACAGGAAAAAAGGAAGAGGAGAAGAAAAAAGGAACAGAAAAGGAAAAGGGAGAGGAGGAGAAAGAAGAAGAGGAGAAAAAGGAGGAAACCAAAAAAGCCAAGAAAGAAAAGGCAGAGAAAGGAAAAAGAAAAGGAGGAGCAATGGAGGAGGATGAAAAGAAAAAGGAGGGAGAGAGAGGAGGACAAAGAGGAAGATGGTGAGGAAGAGAATAAGGAGGAAAATGAGAAAGAGATGGAGGAGGAAGAAGAAAAAGAAAGAAGATCAGAAAATGGACAGAGGGAGGGGAGAAGGTCATGGAGATTGGAGAAGGAGGAGGAGATGCAGGAGAACATGGAGGAGGAGCAGAGGTAGAGCATGAGCAGCTGCAGCGACTGAGAGCCAAACTCCAGTTGCCTCATCGCTGCACTGTCAAAGTCCAAAACTTCTGCTGGCTCCAGAATATGAGCAGAAAGCCAGAGCCGCAGTCAGAGGAGGCCCAGCACAAAGAGCCCAGTGTGACGGACCAGAGCCTCACTCAGACCAGCACAAGGTCAGGACCCCGCACTTCCGGACACTTCTATAGCGGGACGGCCGCCGCTGGCAGCATGTGCTCCACACACAGAAAGCTCCAGAAAGCAGTTCACCCTCTGCCAACATCCAGCTGATCTGAGGACCCCATATGAGACAGAAACAGATGCTTCTTCACAGACTGTGTCATGCATTGGGTGCATGAAATGTGTTCATGCCACAGAAAAAAGCTGTATTGAGTAGAGAGAGAGAAGACTCAGAACGAAAGTCACAGCTAATATCCAAACCTCTGCCAGACGCAGATCTCTCAAAATGAAACTGGAATGTTCTGGAAGATTATGTTTGGGATATGAAACCGTAAGTGTGCAGAATAAAGATAAAAAACGGTGAAGCCACAACTTAATACTTCAAAAACAGAACTAGATTTAAAAAAAAAAAAAGTTTGTCAAGACAAACTTTAAGTTGGCTTGAGAAAACATGACAAAGTTTTAAGTTTCATAGCTTTGAAGTTTAAAGTAGTTTTAAAGCTTAAAGCATGAATGTTGTGAAGACAATACAGATAGATTACAGATAGATAACCGTGTTACTAGCATGTTACTAACATGATTAGCAAGTTGCTAACACATTTGTAGCATGATTCTAGCATGAGTAACATGTTACTAGCAAGATGCTAGCAAGTTTCTAGCATGATGCTAGCAAGTTTCTAGCATGATTAGCATGTTACTAACATTAATAGCATGTTACTAGTATGCTTCTAGCATGATTAGCATGTTATTAACATTAATAGCATGCTACTAGTATGTTTCTAGCATGATTAGCATGTTACTAACATTAATAGCATGTTACTAGTATGCTTCTAGCATGATTAGCATGTTACTAACATTAATAGCATGTTACTAGTATGCTTCTAGCATGATTAGCATGTTATTAACATTAATAGCATGCTACTAGTATGTTTCTAGCATGATTAGCATGTTACTAACATTAATAGCATGTTACTAGTATGCTTCCAGCATGATTAGCATGTCACTAACATTAATAGCATGTAACTAGTATGTTTCTAGCATGATTAGCATGTTATTAGCATTTTCTAGCATATTAACAAGTTGCTAACAAATTGCTAACATGAAGCTAGCATTATTAACATGTTTCTAACATGATTAGCAAGTTACTAGTATGTTTCTAGCATAAGTTGATAACATTGTTAGCATGATTCTAGAATTATTAGCATGTTACTAGCATGCTTCTAGCATGATTAGCAAGTTACTAACATTTTTCTAACGTGGTTAGCATGACACTAGCAAGTTGCTAACATTAGCAAGTTACTAGCATGTTGTTACCTTGATTAGCAAGTTATTAACATGATTTTATAACATTAGCAAGTTGCTAGCATGTTTCTAACATGATTGGCAAGTTAACATTTCTAGCATGATTAACATGTTACTAGCATTTTTCTAGCATATTAACAAGTTGCTAACACATTGCTAGCATTATTCTAGCATTAACATGTTTCTAACATGGTTAGAAAGTTGTAAGCATGTTACTAACATGTTTCTAGCATTATTAGCAAGTTGCTAGCATAATTATAGCATGATTAAAAAGTTACTGACATGATTCTATCATAAGCATGTTACTAGCATGTTTTTAACATTAACAAGTTGCTAACATGATTTTAATATGATTTTAGCATGATTAGCAAGTTGCTAGCATGTTTCTAGCATGATTAGCAAGTTACCAGCATGTTTCTAGCATGATTAGCAAGTTGCTAGCATGTTTCTTGCATGATTAGCATGACATTAGCATGTTGCTAACATGATTAGCAAGCTTTACTAACATGTTTCTAACATGATTAGCATGGCAATAGCATGTTGCTAGCATGGTTAACAAGTTACTAGCATGTTGTTAGCATGATTAGCAAGTTAGTTTGAGTTTGAATGGATTAGAAATAGTAGACAGAAGGGCAGCTTGATTGAATCTGAAGGGATTGTGGGAGTTTTGTCAGTGTGAGTTTGAATAGTTGTGGCTCATTTGAACATTCCCTCAATGTAAGTCTATAGGATTTTTCACAGTTTTAATCATTTTTAGGAAAATCGTAAGTGCGATCAGTTAGAAAAGAAAAGTTAGAAAAGCACACTCAAGTCAGATCAGTCTGAAGATCTGGGCTGAGCTTGACGTTTGTAGAGTTAAAGCTCTAGGAGGAGATACAGTCAGAAAATGTTGTCTAGGAAGAAGAAGAATACAATAATACAATAATTTCTCAAGCCACCTTAAACAGTTCTGCCATTGAGTCAATAAAGCAACAGGCGCCAAACATCTCCTCAAGCTGCTGGCAAGTGTGATCAGAATGGTTTATAAACATGTCAACAAAACAGAAGTTTCCCTACGTTTTTCATCCAAAATAAAAGCTGTACATGTCCACCTTTGAACGCAAAAAAATAAATAACCACAAATATTAGTATCTGTGACACAATGTTAGTTAAGCCTCCACTTGGACCACTTTTTGACATCAAACTGCACATTGTCCAACACATAAAAACCTAGATAATTAGCAGCTATAACTAAAACTCATGTGTTTGGCTGCATCACAAGCCTAGTATTGACCGTCCCAATAATGAAACTACTATAAGCAGTACCTTGTTTTTCCTGACGTTCATCGTCAGTGTCATCATATGAAGTTTCCATGGCTTTTTCTGAGAAATCCAGAGGAAAATCAGCTTCTATTCCTTCGTTTAATAGCTATGTTTCTTCTCAAATCCTCTTTTCTTCTTCACATTACTGTTCTCCCCTGAATCCACTCAAACTAGAGATGTTCCTCAGTCACGTCTGCACCAAATCACATTCCCAGAGCAGCACAATGCCTCTGGAGGAGGTGGAGGAGGAGACCCACAATGCTCAAGTCCACCACACACTCCCATGCATATATTAACATACTCAAAAAAAACACCGGCCACAAACTAGCCTTCCATCTGCTGCCTGACCCATGAGAACCTAAGACATGCAAAGAAAAGGGGAAGATTCCCGTCTGGACAAAGGAAGACAGAAGAGAAGATCAGAAAGCAGGAGCAGATGGAGAGCTAGAGGAGGAAATGAGAGCAAGATAAAGAACTGAACAAAAGAACCACAAGTGGCAACTTCAGAGCAGATTTTGATGCTGCATTTGAGTTTTGGACATTTTTTTACTTGCTAATAAGGACAGTAAGCTAGCTAGATGCAATACACTGTAGTAAAAAAAAAAAAAAAAAAAGGAAAAAATACAATTTGTTGAGTCAACTTAAAATAATTTGTTACCCGGCTGCCTTCAAATTTTAAGTTCAGCCAACTCAAATAAGTTTATTCAAGTAGAAATATTAAGCTGTACTAAGTGACAACTTAGATATTCAAGTTGACTAAACTAAAAAATTGTTTGTTAATCTTAACAGCTGCGTTTGTTACTCGGCTGCAAAAAAACAGACCTTTTAAAAGACCTTTTAAAATTCCATGGTATTCCAGAAATTCCATGACCAGTGGGAACTCTGTAATCTGGTTTTTGCTAGTAAATCGACTGAAATAAATAACTGAAATCAAGAGTTTGAATCAATCAGAGTGGTTCCAGTGAAAATGACTGGTTCATGATGATGATGATGATTTGGTTCATTTGTTCCATTTTTCACATCTTCAGCCATTTTTACACGACACTGCCTTAGCTCTTTGTTTTCTTACATTAACTACAATAAGCGAAAAATTATGTTTTTTGAATTGCATGGATTTTGCATGAAAGGATATGTGCTTATTGACAAACTTAAACACAATTAAACTAATATATTGTCTTTCAATAATTCAAGCACTTTTCAAATACCTCTTCAAGAATATAGGTTTTCCAGGCCTTACATTTCAAAAAGTCAAATTCAAGTAAGCACCTTTTATGAACTCTGGGTATTGTAGGGCTCTATGAAATCCATTTTATTCCCAAATTCTGTTTTATTATTTTCCGTTTTCATTTTTTCTGGATTCCGTTTTTTAAAATCAAAAAAGCATGTCTAATTAATTAAAATCATGAAACTTATTCAATTTAACACCAATTTATTAAAGGTTTTTAAAAAATGACATGTTCAGGGCTCTATGAAATATTGTATTTTATCGTTACCAAATTCCGGTTTTAGCATGTCTAATTATTTGTACGCATAACAACTTTTATTGATTCTTACAATAGCCTTGTGAATTTTTATTCACTCAGAAAATTCTGTGTTGTGTATTTATATTTTAATGGTTATCAACAGAAGGCATAAAAAAAGTATTTAATTTATCTTTTAATTAACAAAAATTAAACAAACTGTATTTTTTGGCAAGTAAAGGGGGTTTACTATTACAACTAACAGATGAAAGAAATATTGTGTAAATATTTCTTTAAAAAAGAAAGTTTAATTAATTGTTTCAACAGTAGGAGTAGTATTATGTACATTCTAAAAATTACAAATATATTTCTGTCATCTTCAAGTTAAAAAAAACTTTTATTTTGATGGGTTGCCATGAATACCTGGAACTGACGCTGGTTGTGGCTAGATTGGATACAGCTGCGGCCGGAAGCTAACAATACATTTTGTTCAAACGGAACAGTCAAATACGAATGGACATCCAGGATTCATATTTAAACAGTCTTTAGAGGCTTAATATTTACACATTGATTGATTACATACTTTTGATTAATTCTTCCAAACTTTGACAAATTCCATGAAATTCCGCATTAAATAGTAAGTTCCGTTTTTATGACTGGATTCCGTGATTCAGTCCACGTTTTTTGCATCGCGGAAATCCTCGGGCCCTAGTATTGCAATTCCTTCTTATTTTTCTTTCTTAGAATTGTAAGAAAAAAAGTCATAGAACTGTGGAGAGTGGTGAACTTGCAGATGTGTTGTTAAATTTATGAAATACAAACTGGCTGACAAAAGTTTTGGAATCCCTGCATCCAATGCTTTTGACATGATTCATGTGCGCTCATCTCACAAACACGATTGCTCTGATGCAACTCGAACGCAGCACATTGAGAGCCATCACATATTAGTCCAAAATTAGGAGCAATGAAATAAACTCCTGAATATGAGCTTGTAAGCTGGTTGTGGGTTGTGACAGGTTCAGCACAGCTGATGGAGTCAAAGGGCCGGTGAATGCAGGAGGACTGCATTGTGTTCGTCAACATGGGGTAAACTGAGGTTGAATAGTCGTCCAGTGTTCACTCAGCCGTGAGCATCGCAGCTCTGTCTGACACATAAAACAGAAGGTTCTCATGACCACCAGAGCCTGGAGCCCCGTATGCCTCTCACAATAGACACACACACAGAGAGGCACCTCGCTCAGCTTCCCAAGGGCTGACAGAGAGCCGAGATTCCCACAAGCTGTCTGAAGGAAAGGGATAACTGGAGGAATGTGGATCTGAGAGGAAGACGGGGGATGTTTTTATCATAGATCATGTGTCTCAACGTCTCATAGCAGGTTTAATAACCAACAACCAATTTATACTGAAAGAAAATCAAGAGGCTTTTAAACCAGACAAGCTTTATGTGAACCAGTACTGACAAAACCATGACCACATGTACCAACATTTAGCAATAAATATACAAATTAACTAGATAAATAAGTTTGTCGAGACAAACTTTAAGTTGGCTTGAGAAAGCCTGACCAGAAAGTTGTAAAAAGTTTTAAGTTTGATCATTTTTAGTCTGAAATAGTTTGAAGTTTAAGGTCGTTTTAAAGCTTAAAGCATGAATGTTTTAAAGACAATACAGTCAGATAGATTGCTAGCACATTGCTAGCATGATTCCAACATGATTAGCATGTTACTAGCATGTTTCTAACATGATTAGCAAGTAGCTAGCATGTTTCTAGCATGATTAGCAAGTTGCTAGCATGATTCCAACAAGATTAGCATGTTACTAGCATGTTTCTAACTTGATTAACAAGTTGCTAACATGTTTCTAGTATGATTCTAGCATTATTAGCATGTTACTGGCAAGTTGCTAGCATGATTATTGTATGATTAGCATGTAATTAGCATTTTTCTAGCATGATTTCAACATTATTATTGAAATATACATTGTTACTAGCATGATTCCAACAAGATTAACATGTTTCTAGCACGTTTCTAGCATTATTAGCATGTTACTAACAAGCTGTTACCATGTTTCTAGCATGATTAGCATGTTACTAACATGCTTAGCAAGTTGTTAGCGTGTTTCTAGCCTGATTAGCAAGTTGTTAGTGTGTTTCTAGCATGATTAGCAAGTTGCTAGCATGTTTCTAACTTGCTTAAAACGTTGCTAACATGTTTCTAGTATGATTCTAGCATTAGCATGTTACTAACAAATTGCTAGCATGATTCTTGTATGATTAGCATGTAATTAGCATGTTTCTAGCATGTTGCTAGCATGATTTCAACATTATTGAAATATACATTGTTACTAGCATGATTCCAGCAAGATTAGCATGTTACTAGCAAGTTGTTACCATGTTTCTAGCATGATTAGCATGTTACTAACATGCTTAACAAATTGTTAGCATGATTCTAGTATGATTAGCAAGTTGCTAGCGTTATTCTAGCATGATTAGCATGTTACTAGCATGTTTACAGCATGATTAGCCAGTTGTTAGCATGTTGCTAGCATGATTCCAACATGATTAGCATTTTACTAGCATGTTTCTAACTTGATTAACAAGTTGCTAACATGTTTCTAGTATGATTCTAACATTAGCAAGTTGCTAATGTTATTCTAGCATGATTATCATGTTACTAGCATGCTTCTAGCATGATTAGCCAGTTGTTAGCACGTGGCTAGCATGATTCCAACATGATTAGCATTTTACTAGCATGTTGCTAGCATGATTAGCAAGTTGCTAGCATGTAGATAACACTTTTCTAACATGACTACCATGTTCTGTACCAAATTCTCCAAAACTGTTCAGCAAGTTTATGATTAAATTTCATATTTGACTTTACTAATCAACCATTGGCTCTTTCATTAAGAAGGCGGGGCTTCACGGTCATAATGAGCGTTGCATTTTTCCCCATTCAAAACTATAGGAGTGACACGTCTTGGGTATTCTATAGTCTTTGGTTTAAATGGACTAGAATTACAAATAGGGAAGTTTGAATCTCAAGGGATTGTGTGAGTTTGAATAGTCTTGGCTCATTTGAACATTCCCTCAATGCAAGTCTATGGGATTTCTGCCAGTTGTAATCATTATTTTTAGGAAAATCATTAGTCCGATCAGTTAGAAAAGATATAGCAACTAACTTCAAAAAAGTCTGAAGATCTGAGCTGAGTTTAGAGTTTGTAGAGTTAAAGCTCTAGGAGGAGCAGTCAACAGATTTTGGAAGAAGAAGAAGAAGAAGAAGAAGAAGAAGAAGAAGAAGAAAAAGAAGAAGAAGAAGAAGAAGAAGAAGAAGAAGAAGAAGAAGAAGAAGAAGAAGAAGAAGAAGAAGAAGAATATTAGGTTAAATAGCAGATCAGGCAATAATAGGCAAAATTATGGTGTTAAGTTGAAAATGTTGCTTAAAAAGTTTTAGTTTGAATAAAGCACACAACAAGGGAACATCAACTACCCAAAAATATGGCATGTTTGTTTATTTGTTTTTGCGTCTTGCACCGCTGACCCACTTTCCGTTAAACAGCAAGCATTCAGGATCAGGTCACTGATTCAGAGCCACAACCCAGATACATTTATGTCAATCAATCTGTGAGTCTGATGACCCGATTCATGAAATGAGTCAATGACACAACTGCCATCAAGAGTGAATATCTACAACTGAATCACAACATTTACTCAATGACACAACAAATCCAGCATCAGCACCTTAAAACATCAAGTGTTTTTCATATGATACAGTTTCTATACGCATTGTTTTTATTTCCAGTGGAAATACAGTTGAAGTCAAAAGTTTACATACACAATGTAAATTATTTTACCACATAAGAGGATCATACAAAATGCATGTTATTTTTTATTTACTACTGACCTGAATAAGATATTGCACATAAAAGAGGTTTACATAAATATTGCTGGGTGCAATATTTATGCATAAATGTATGGGTGTATAAACTAAAAAGCCTCCTGAATGAAAAGTGTGCAACCCAGTGTCACAAAAATACTTGCACATATGTAATATAGTGGAATTTTGAAGTAAGAAGTGCTGGATTATTTGAACATGATTTTTCTCTTTTTTTTCTAAATAAAAATCAGAAAATATATTCCTGTTTTTTTTTTTTGGACTAAAATAAATAAAAAGTTCTCCTTTTTCTAAATAAAAATCAGAAAATAAATTCCTTTTTTTTGGCTAAAATAAATAAAAGTTCTCTTTTTTTTTCTAAATAAAAATCAGAAAATTTATTACTGTTTTTTTTTTTTTGGGGGGGGGGGGTTGTTTGTTTGTTTGTTTGTTTATTTGTTTTTTGTCTACTTAAATTCTGTTTACAAATTCGCCAGACAACATTAATGGTCAATAACTGTACTTTTTTTAAAAGCCATTTGTTTTCTGAAAAAAATGACACCTTGCACTTGAAAATTGCACATTCTCCTAAAATTTTCACAGTCAAATAAACAAAATGTGTGAAAATGACCTATTTTGCCCTTGGGTCTTAAAGGTTTAACAAAAACAGATGACACATTTGGCCTTAAAAATTAAGACAATTTACTGAAATAAATAAAAAGTCATCGTTTTTCTAAATAAAAATCAGAAAATATATTCCTGTTTTTTTTTTTGTTTTTTTTTTGTCTACTTAAATTCTGTTTACAAATTCACCAGACAACATTAATGGTCAATAACTGTACTTTTTTTTAAAGCCATTTGTTTTCTGAAAAAAATTACACCTTGCACTTGAAAATAGCACATTCTCCTAAATTTTTAGAGTCAAATAAACAAAATATGTGAAAATGACTTATTTTGCCCTTGGGTCTTAAAGGGTTAACAAAAACAGATGACACATTTGGCCTTAAAAAATGAAGACAACTTACTAAAATAAATTTAAACAGTAGTGACAAAAGAAGGTAAATGAGAGTAAATGTGCAAAATGTAATGTAATGTGTTTTTCAGCATTTTTGTGTATTTGAACTCTTTCCAACCATGACTGTATGATTTTGAGATCCAATTTTTCACACTGAGGACAACTGAGAGACTCATATGCAACTATTACAGAAGGTTCAAACACTCACTGATGCTCCAGAAGGAAAAACCATGCATTAAGAGCAAGGGGTGAAAACTTTTGAACAGAATGAAGATGTGTACATTTTTCTTATTTTGCCTAAATATCATTTTTTTTAATGTTGTACTGCTCTTCAGAAGCCTCGGAAGATACTTACAGAAGAAAAAAATAAGTTAAATTTACCAGATCTTCAAATTCCAAAAGTTTTCACCCCCAACTTAACGCATGGTTTTTCCTTCTGGAGCATCAGTGAGTGTTTGAACCTTCTGTAATAGTTGCATATGAGTCCCTCAGTTGTCCTCAGTGTGAAAACATCATTGAGGGAATGGGCTCAAATACACAAAAATGCTGAAAAACCAAAGACTTTGCACCAAAATAAGACTATTAAAGTATCATAAATGTACTCCATATGACAAACTGGCCCTTTCTCAAGCTTGTCAGCACAAAACACTACAAAAAAAGAGCAGCTTCTTCATTCAATTGCCGTTTCACAGAAGAAAGTTACATAAAGTTGAGTGAAGGACAACAAAAATGCTCAATTTTAGGTGAACGCTGCCTTTAATATCCTACTTTGGCTCTCGCCGACTGCGTTGGGGGGGAAATTCCCACCAAAACCTAATTGGTAGCCTTCAACCCAATGTTCCCCAGGACCTCTGAATCAGCACATCTCTAATTGCATGTTTGTGTTGTTGGTTTTTAAGGCTTGGGGGGGAACTGAGCTCTTCTGAGGTTGTTTAAAACCAAAATTTTGCCCTCTCATGTGACTTTACACCCGCTGGTTGGCACCTCAATGAAGAGGAAAATGACGCTTAGAAAAACACGAGCCCAGATGTTCCTTGTAGAAACTGACCAGGAATCTCAGAATTGCTATGCATTCATTCTTGCAGTGAGCACTTTGGTGAAAAATGATGTAAAACTGATAGTTATGACTGCAAATTCTGATTTTGTGAAAAGTAGCTGATAAACACAACTTTATATTAAAAGTTAAAGCAGGAAACCATCATTAAAGGCATTTTAACACGCCTAAAATTGCCCAAAAACGCTTCCTCCTGTTGTCCTTTCACATCAAAATCCAGCCACATATTTGTTTAAAGCTGTTTTGGCTTGTAAACTTTGCTTGATCTGTGCAGATTCCTCTCCTGATTCAGACCAGACCACTTTTTCACTGGAGGAAGTGTTTATGGATTATGGATTTAATTGTTTTAGTTAAAAACATCTTGCTGAGGAGTTTATTTTGTCTTCTCAAGATGTTTACTAATGTACTGCAGTGGCCTGGATTACTTGTGGATTATTGTGATGTTTTTATCAGACGTTAGGACTCTCATTCTGACGGCACCCATTCGCTTCAGAGGATCCATTGTTCTTAATGATGAATTTGTTTGTTTCGTCTTACAATATTAACTGATGGACTGGAATGGTGTGGATTACTTGTGGATTACTGTGATGTTTTTATCAGCTGTTTGGACTCTCATTCTGACGGCACCCATTCACTGCAGAGGATCCATTGTTTTTAATGATGAATTTGTTTCTTTTGTCTTACAACATTAACTGATGGACTGGAGTGGCGTGGGTTACTTGTGGATTATTGTGATGTTTTTATCAGCTCTTTGGACTCTCATTTTGACGGCACCCATTCGCTTCAGAGGATCCATTGCTTTTAATGATGAATTTGTTTCTTTTGTCTTGCAACATTAACTGATGGACTGGAGTGGCGTGGATGACTTGTGGATTATTGTGATGTTTTTATCAGCTCTTTGGACTCTCATTCTGACGGCACCCATTCACTTCAGAGGATCCACTGCTCTTAATGATCAATTTGTTTCTTTTGTCTTACAACATTAACTGATGGACTGCAGTAGTGTGGATGACTTGTGGATTATTGTGATGTCTTTATCAGCTGTTTGGACTCTCATTCTGACGGCACCCATTCACTTCAGAGGATCCACTGCTCTTAAGGATGAATTTGTTTTGTTTGTCTTACAATAACTGATGGACTAGAGTGTTGTGGATTATTGTGATGTCTTTATCAGCTGTTTTGACTCATTCTGATGGCACCCATTCACTTCAGAGGTGAGCAAGTGATGGAATGCTACATTTCTACAAATTTGATGAAGAAACAAACTCATCTACAGCTTGGATGGCCTAAGGATGTATATATTTTTAGCAAATGTAATTTTTTGGGTGAGCTATTCCTCTAGTTAACCATTTTATAAAAGCAAACAACCACTCAATGGTTAAAGGGAGTTTTAGGCATGACAAAAACACCCCATAGCTGTGGTAAAACCACAGTTTTGCACAGCTTTAAATGTAAATGTGATCTGGCTGACTGGTGATCGTCACATGATCATTCATTTTTGGATGAACTAATTCTTTCATGTGACCTTGGTTAAAAAAGGACTTCATTTCTTAAGGCCAATTTATTCCAGAAACCTCTAATAGGCACATGAATGCTGATGGTTCGTGTGAAGGCTCTTTGTGTCTTGCGAACTCCTTTTCTGATATGTAAAAGGCAAGCTTTATTTCTGTACAAATCTCAAATGCTGTCTATTAATTCTAACATCTGAATCGATCGAGAATAGCCGACTTGTGGAGCGCTGAATCAATCTGAGCGGCTGACTGTGTCACAGCTCATTGAATATTCATGAGCATAAACAGCTGCCCTATTGAATGCGTTTTTAAAGAGCGCTGAACTGAATGGCTGACTCCTTTATTTTGTGAGAGCGTGTTGACATGCAAGCAGTGCCGAATTCGCATCTCTTCGCACGACCATCGTGAGAACTCGATTTGTGCTCAAATCCAGCCTGTTATAAACAATTTAACAGAGTTGATTAGATGACTGTTGGAGCCAGTCACCAATCTTAAAGTGCTGTTATCAAGTCAAAGTACTGAATATTATTAACATTTATTATTAAAATGAATATTATTACAATTTTTTAAAAATTAAAATTTGCTGAAAAAGTCCTCACCCTCAGGCTCTTCAAAATGTAGATGAGTTTGAGAACAGATTTGGAGAAATTTAGCTTCACACATCACTTAGTCACAAATGAATGGGTGCCGTCAGATTAAGAGTCCAAACAGCTGATAAAAACATCACAATAGTAAAAAAAAAAAAAATTTTTAACTTTAGGAAATTACTGTTATTGTTAGCTAAAACCATTTTCTTTAATTAAAATAAAGCTGGCATAAAATAAAATAAAATAAAATAAAGCCGCCATAAAATAAAATAAAATAAAATAAAATAAAATAAAGCTGACATAAAATAAAATAAAATAAAAGTGCTGGAAAACGATTAATCGCGATTAGTCTATAAAAAATTGTTATATGATATAAAATTATTTATGGAGGCTGTGAATAGGATTTTAACTTCAGGAAATTACTGTTATTGTTAGCTAAAACCATTTTCTTTAATTAAAATCTTTAAAAATAAATAAAATAAAGCTGACAAAATCAAATAAAGCTGACATAAAATAAAATAAAACATAAAGCTGACATAAAATAAAATAAAATAAAATAAAATAAAGCTGACATAAAATAAAAATAAAGCTGACATAAAATAAAATAAAATAAAGCTGACATAAAATAAAAATAAAGCTGACATAAAATAAAATAAAATAAAATAAAATAAAATAAAATAAGTGCTTCAGGAAATTACTGTTATTGTTAGCTAAAATCATTTTCTTTGATTAAAATCTTTAAAAATAAATAAATAAAATAAAACAAAATAAAGCTGACATAAAATAAAACAAAATAAAGCTGACAGAAAATAAAATAAAGCTGACAGAAAATAAAACAAAATAAAGCTGACAGAAAATAAAATAAAATAAAATTAGTGCTGTCAAATGATTAATCATGATTAATCTATATAAAATCTAGATATAATATACAATTATTTATAAAGACTGTGAAAAGGATTTTAACTTCAGGAAATTACTGTTATTGTTAGCTAAAACCATTTTCTTTAATTCAAATCTTTAAAAATAAAATAAAGCTGACATAAAATAAAATAACGCTGACATGACATGACATAAAATAAAACTACATAAAAGAAAAAAATTATGCCAACATAAAATAAATAAAATAAAATAAAATAAAATAAAATAAAATAAAATAAAGCTGACAAAATCCATAACGCTTCCACCAGTGAAAAAGTGGTCTGGTCTGAATCAGGAGAGAAATTTGCACAGATCACCGTTTACAAGCCAAAACAGGAGGAAGACTGGAGGAAGCGTTATTATAGATTGTGGACTCGTATTTTACTTAAAAATGTCTTAATGATGGATTTGTTTCAGCTTTTGTCATCTCAAGATGTTAACTGATAGACTTGAGTGGTGCGGATTACTTGTGGATTATTTTGATGCCTTTATCAGCAGTTTGGACTCTGTTTGAATTCTGACGGCACCCATTCACTGCAGGGGATCCATTGGTGAGCAAATGGTTGAATGCTATATTTCTAAAATCTGATGAAGAAACAAACTCCTCTACATCTTGGATGGCCTAAGGGCGAGTACATTTTTGGCAAATTTTAAGTTTTACCTATTCCATTAATACTCTCAATGAACCTGAAATGCAACAATAGTTTCAAGCTAACAGTAATTTGCATCATTGTGCAAAATCTATTAAATTACAGCACTGTAAGAGTCACACAGGCAAAAACATACTGATTTTGCCTTAGCAATGCAGAAGACAGCTGGGTTTAACTCAAAAAGCACATATCTGCCAAAGAACCTTCCCTCTTCAACCTCTAGCACATATATCAAACACATATGACACATAATACGAGTCTCATGGGGTCAAAGGACCAATTATGTATTGCATATATTCAGCATGATGTATGGATTAAGTTGGAGGTTAACACAATCATCTACTATAATCATCTATTTCAATTTACTAGTTCATTTGTAATGGTTTTGTCTCTGGTTTATAACAGTTTGAAATGCACTATAGCATCACACCAAAGGATATGTGAACTTCCTGAAAGCATTTCATGTGAACCATGAAATAATACCCCATTTCCAATTCCCAAATCTGCCAATATGCTGTTAACTCACACGCTATTGAATTTCACGCAGCTGTTGTATCGTGTAAAGAGAAGCTCAGGAATCTTAGGATACAGTCATCTGTTTGGCCCGCATGATCTTTACACACATTACAGCCTAATGCCACAGTTGAGGAAGATCCTGAACATTCAGGCTGGAGAATTAAAGGAATGAATCATCTGAAGTGAATGGGTGCCAACAGAATGAGAGTCCAACAGCTGATAAAACATCATCACAATGGCACTCTGGTCCATCAATTAATGTCTTGTGAAATGAAAATCTGCTTGTTTGTAAAAAAAAAAAAAAAAAAAAAAAAAAAACATAATAACTAGGCTGTGAATCTTTGGGTAAACAGCGAATCGATTCGATTCACGATTCATAGGGTTTCGATTCGATTTAAGAAGGATGATTAAATTCGAGACGATTTACTATAAAATATATATATAATAAATAAAACACTTTTTTCCACTGTTAGATGTTAGTTTACTGATGCTATGGCATGACATAGAAATTTACCCTAATGAAAAATAATATATTTAAAATACATTTATTTCAGACCAAGTATAGTTTAAAGCTATTAACATATTTACTAATACATCCCTTGAGACTTCAACATAAAAATTATAATTAAACTGTATTAGAATTTCTTAATATTAAGCTTAAAATGTGTTTTAATGTTACTGTTGCTGAGGATTACATTCTCTTTGAATAAAAAGATCTTTAAATGCAAGATGTTTAAAGTGGACCTGAAAAGGTTCCACTTTAGCACAATCAAATATACTTCAGTTCATCTTTAGCTGGACTTCAGCTACACTTACAATTCAGCACACTTTATATACAATAAATAACTAAAATAAAGGTATTTCAAACACATTTTAGTATATTTATTTCTCTTTATTTTTTATTAGCCTATGTAAGTTGTAGTAATTTATATATTTTAAAGCACTGAATCACTATAGAAATCCCGATTCACTCGATTCTCAGTGTTTTAAATCGATTAATAGCTGAAATCAACGATTCACAATTGAAAAATCCATGTTTCAAGATTGATGCATATGCATCGTCAGGTTTTGTAATCGATGCATCGAGAAAACGAGTGAATCATTACACCCCTAATAATAACGCTTCCTCAAGTAAATAAAGTCCATCTCCTGTTGTCTTTCACATCAAAATCCACCCACACATTTGTTTAGAGCTGTTTTGGACTGATTGGCTTGTAAATGGTGCTTGATTTCTATCCTGATTCAGACCAGATCGCTTTTTCACTGGAGGAAAGCAACAGTTCAAAGTTAAAAATGTCTTAATAAAGAATTTGTTTTATTACAAACAGACAGTTTTTGTCTTCTCAATGTGTTAACTGATGGACTGGAGTGATGTGGGTTACTTGTGGATTATTGTAATGTTTTTATCAGCTGTTTGGACAATCATTCTGACGGCACCCATTCACTGCAGAGGTTCCAATGGTGAGCAACTGATGGAATTCTACATTTCTCCAAATCTAAAAGAAGAAACAAACATCCTAATCTTGGAGTACATTCCAGCAAATTTGTATTTTTAGATGAACTATTGCTTTTAAGATGCAACACTAGCCTCATTCAAACACAAACGATCAACCAGGAGGTGAATCGTGGATGTGTTACATAACATGCTTCGGTTGTGACTCAGAGGTCTGGGAATCACAAGGGAATTTGGGGTGAGGAAAGCAATGAGCCCGTCTAATCCTACCATGAAGACAACTGAGAGCTGAAATGTTATTATTGCTGTCAGCGAGATTCCTGAAACCGTTCAAACAACGCCAGATGATAATGCATTGTCAAAGAAATACTTTCCAGAGTCAATAAACTGATAAAAAAAGGACAGAGTCGAGCCATATCTAGAAACCAGAATATCTCTTTTGCACAGGCATGCATGCTTACTTACTTCAGATAATCTGAAAAAAACCTTTGGTTTCTTAATGCTGCGAATTAAAGTTTGGTGGCGATTCCATCAGGGCCATTCATATGTTGAGGGCTCCTCGGTGGCCAAATGAAGAGATTCAGAGGCTTTTGTCTAGCCGTAAATGAGCGCAGCACAAAGAGCTATCTGTGAAGTCTTGAATGTGCTCCACAGGCCCGCCGCCAAAAACTTCAGGCCTTTCGAACTCCCTTTAAAGCCACATTACCAATAACTTTCACTCAAGACAGTTCAAACCGAAACCACGGAAATGTGGAAAAAAGCGACCCTATTAATTTCTGTGGCAAATGAGTACAGTCAAGGTTCAAAGGTTTCACACAAGCGTAAAGATCGCGACTATATGAGCGTCTTTTACTTCAGACGACGCAGCGTGTTTTGAAAAACTCAACGCCAAGAAATACGAGCGAAGGAGGACAGGGGATATCATTTCATGGAGGGGTTTGAGATCTGGCCAGTAAGGACAACCAATAAACACAAAGAAGAAAAATAGCAACTAAAAAGGATCCATCCGAGTGCGGGAGATAACAGGAAACAGTTTATATACTTGAAAAATAACACTATGTTTACATTTAAACCTTATTAATTCTCAGTCATTTAATAATAAAGTGTTGCATTTACACTAGGTGATAAAACATAAAACGCATCTGAAATGTGTCAACACTTTAAGTGTGAAATTTAAGCCACACGTTGAATTAATTAAGAGATTTAAAGACTAAAAATAGTATTTTCTTATATAAAACACTCAAATAAAAATATATCCATCTAGTTTAACCAGTGAGGAGGAGTTATGTGTTATTTACACTTGAGAGCAAAGATTAAACATTGAATAATGATGTGGAATTAAATGAATGTCATGTTTATTTAAGTCATGCTATTTTACGACTATAAATGATACTCAGAGTCACAATTTACAGTCTGAACTCTACGGACCAACCCTCAATGCAGCAACCAATCACGTCCCTTCATTCACATGATTGACAGGTCTTCCTACAATCAGAAGTGCCCTATGATTTCCACGATCCAAAACTTTCTATTTCAAAGAAATAATTGCACAGTATTACACAACACAGACTTTCTGAGTGAATAAAAATTCACAAGGCTATTATAAGAATAAATATAAGTTGTTATGCATATCAAATTATTAGACATGCTAAAACCAGAATTTGGTAACAATAAAATACGATATTTCATAGGGCCCTAAACATGTAATTTTTGTGAAACCTTTAATAAATGGGTGTTAAATTGTATAACTTTGATGATTTTAATTAATTAGACATGTTTTTTTAATTAATACGATTTTATTTAACTATTAAAAAGTCCAGAAAAACAAAAACAGAAAAAAAAAAACAGAATCCAGAAAAATTAAAATGGTCTTGTTTTGACCCAGAGACCTAAAAATGACTGATTCTTGTTTACATTTGTGTTATTCATTTGTCCTGGTTACCGTTCTGGTGTTTAGCAATATAAACAGGTCAACCGGGAAAAACATATCGATTTATTTCCACAGTTTCCCCATCGATATGGTCCACTGAACGGTGTCATGGAAAAACTGTACAATGGACATCTGCTGTAATGTAAAGTGAACCACTTCACGCATTTAGTGCAAACTAAATCACTATTTTAGATCAAAAGCAATCTAAAACTTTGAAACAATCTTATCTGAAAGTTTGATTATTATTAGGCTTTATGTGGGAGTAGTATCTTCATTTAATAACATTACATAATGCCAAAAAATCCAGGGTAAAAACATCCCAAGCTGTCCTCTCATAGTTAAAAAGCTATGACAAAATACTACAGGTCAAGCACTACAGAAGGCAAGCATCAAACCAATTGCAGCAATGAGTAATTGAGGCCATTTTAAGATGATTTTAGTCCAAATGGTTGAAAAATCTTATAAAACTACTAGTATTATGATTTAATGGCTTATCAAATATGAATACAGCTAATAATAGAGTAGCTAATGATATACAGACAGGTGCAGGCGATTAACTAATAATGACATAACGAGGGCAGGAAAAACCAAATATGGGCACAAGAGGGAAAAACCAACACAAAAAGGTCCACAGGGGTGTGACAAGGCTAATGCAATCAAAAGTTATTAGCATTTTTGGAAATTTCATAATTAATGGTTCATTTATCACTCTTGACCAATAGGTTACAATAGATGATAATGGCATATTCAAAGTTTGGTGTAAATGTCAAAGCTTTGCAGAGATACAGCCTCAAATGCAGTTTGGCATCTTTCCAGGAAATTCATTCACTATGTTAAACGAAAACCAAATATCGATTGTATATGTAATTGTATATCGACACAAAATCTATAACTTTTTACCAGTATTGACTGAAGATGATCCGAGTCCAATTTGGTGAAAATTGGACCAACGTTCTAGGAGGAGTTCGAAAAAGTAGGTTTTGAACATTCATCAAAATAGCGGACAGGAAGTTCGGCCAATTTTGGCATCATTCGTATCGATGTTCTTGGTATGACTAGGGCCCTATGAAATCCATTTTACTTTTCCCAAATTC
Source organism: Cirrhinus molitorella (assembly GCA_033026305.1). Classification (NCBI taxonomy): domain Eukaryota; kingdom Metazoa; phylum Chordata; class Actinopteri; order Cypriniformes; family Cyprinidae; genus Cirrhinus; species Cirrhinus molitorella. The sequence continues at coordinate 2,913,585 of CM065122.1, read as the reverse complement.
TGTTTAATCTTTTCCAAATTTGATTTGTTTTCCGTTTTAATTTTTCTGGATTCTGTTTTTTTTTTTTTTTTTTTTTTTTCTTTCTGGACTCCTTTTTAAAGGTTAAACAAAATCTTATTAATCAAAAAAGCATGTCTAATTAACTAAAATAATGAAACGTATACAATTTAACATCAATTTATTAAAGGTTTAACAAAAATTACTTGTTTAGAGCCCTATGAAATATTGTATTTTATTGTTACCAAATTCTGGTTTTAGCATGTCTAATAATTTGAATATTTAACTCTTATTTATTCTTACAATAGCCTTGTGAATTTGTATTCACTCAGAAATTCTGTGTTGTGTATTTATATTAACAGAAGGCATAAAAAAAAAAAAAAGTGTAGTAAACAAAAACCACGCGTCTGCGCAATTCATAAACACAGAGATAACCGGAGCACCCAGGATTCATATTTAAATAGTGTTTTTGTGGCTTAATATTTACACAAAGCACATTCAAAGTTTGGTGTAAATGTCAAAGCTTTGCAGAGATACAGCCTCAAATGTAGTCTGGCATTCTTTCCAGCAAATTTGTTGATACATTAAAATGAAAACTGTATATCGATTGTATATGTAATTGCATATCGACACAAAATCTATAACTTTTTAACAGCATCGTCTGAAGGTGATTTGAGTCAAATTTGGTGAGAACTGGACCAACGCTCTAGGAGGAGTTCGAAAAAGCAGGTTTTGAAGATTAATCAAAATGGCAGACAGGAAGTTCGGTCAATTTTGTCATAATTGGTATCCATGTTCATGGCATGACCCAAGGCTATAAAATCTATCATTTTATGATAAAAATTCAACAATGGCCGACACCCAAAATGGCTCATTTTTGGCCAAATCGGGTATGTCATGCTCCAAGGAATCTAAAGAAACCAGTTTTGTGATTTTTGACCAAACCATTCAGAAGTTCTAAGCAAAAATTGCCACTTTCATATCTCTTAAACACTAGGTGGCGCTGTTCTGAAACTGTGCAGGTAGCCTCAGGTCATGTTTGTTATAAAACACACCAAGTTTGGTCTCAATACGCCAAATGGTTACGACATATCAATTTTTGCGTGCTCTTTGTAGAATTAATTCACGCATTATTTAAGAACGGTTTGACTAATCAACTTGAAGATGAAAATCTGATAAACCATCTAAGATGAGTTTAAAAACTAGGATTTCCAAACTAATCAAAATAGCGAACTCGACTCGGCAAAGTACAAGGATTTAGAAAAAAAAATCCTTCTAGGCCTTACGGTTTGAAAGTTATTAACATAAACATGAGTGAAGATTTAGACAAATGGTGGCGCTATAGAGTTTGAGATAGAGACTTCAAACTTGTTATGGTTAATGTTGAGACTCTCCTCTATCTGAGTGCCAAATTTCATAACTTTCCCGCAAGAGGTTCTATGGACTGCCATAGACTCAAAACCAGAAGAAATTAATTAATTCCTACATAAAAAATGAATGCAAACAAAGTGGAAGACCATTCTATTGAGCCATTCTTCATAAATAACAGGTTTGCCCTTTAGTCTTCCCACTGACATTTGGATCGAAAAGGCCAAAGCTGACCACCGAAGCACTAATTTACTTATTTATAAAGCTCTAACGAACACTTTTGAGCTTCATCATGTGCCTCTGAAACGATTCAGGACAGGGCCGCAAATTTGACTCGCTCTTGTCTTGTGAAAGGCCCTTTGATGCCCAAATGCGAGGGAAATTGGCCACGCTTGAACAAGCACTCCCACTCGGCACTGGCGCTTCCATATCATTTCATATCTCAGCTCACAATGCTGCTCTTTGTGTGCGCTGTGATTATGAGGAGAAACAAATAAACTGATGGACAGGACCAGTGAACTACTTTCAGGAGAAGCAAGCAGATGAAGATTACAAGAGCTACAAATATGCAGGACACGTCAAGCCGTCTTTGTTTCTTTAGCGTTACGCTGCACGCTCAAACACCTGAACATGACCTTTGGTTTGACCTTTCCATCACATCACTTTGAACAAATCACAGAGCTTCAGAAACAAGATCTCACTTTGTGTTATTGCTTAGCCGAAGGCATATATTAGGTCAAATATTTACTTGAGATTTGAAGTTAATTTTCCAATAAATGTAACAAGTTTATTGTTCTCTGATGTCAAATAATAGTTACATGACTTGCAGGTAGCAGAACAAAATGTATATAAAAAAATTCAATATTTTTATTGTTTGTTTGTTTAATCGTAAACTTTTTCAAATGTATTTAAAATTGTAACTTTTTCATTTAATTATCAGCTTTTCATCAACTCTATGGCCCTACAAAATCAGTTTTAATTTGTTATTTTTTTCCCATTCTTTTTTTTATAGACTGGTTTATTGGTTAAATTAAAAAAATATAAATCACTTGAGATTTTAAGTTAACTTTCCAATTAATTTAACGAGTTTACAGTTCTCTGAGCTCAAATAATGGCCACATGACATACAGGTAGCAGAACAAAACACATATACATATACACATATATATATATACACACACATATATATAAATAAATCACTTGAGATTTAAGTTAATTTTCCAAAAAATGTAACAAGTTTACAGTTCTCTGATGTCAAATAACGGTCACGACAAAATATATACAAAAAAATGCAGTATTTTTAGTAAACGTTTTTGTTTGTTTGCTTGTAAACTTTTTCGAATTTATTTAAAATTTTAACTTTTTTATTTAATTATCAGCTCTTTTTTTTAGACTGTTTTCTTGGTTAAATTACAAAATATAAATCAAAAAGCGTGTCCAATTAATCAAAATCAGATTTATTTCTTACTAAATTCTGTGTTTTCCATTAATTTTTCCAGAATCCATTTTAATGGTTTCATTAAATTGTAATAATCAAAAGCATCTCTAATTTATTGATTTTATATAAATATATATATATATATATATATATATATATATATATATATTAATTATTTTTTCTTTTAAAATATTTTTTAAATAATTCTGGTAAATATTCCTTACAAAATATATTATTTTTTAATGATTAGTAGTAGTATTATTTCAATAAGTATATTAAAGTATATTAAATAAATATATTTCTGTCACAATTTCTTTACGTTAAACCAAAAAATTATTTTGACAGGTTGCTGTGAAGACCTGTAAGTTTCTGTTTGTAAATGATGAGTGAAATGGTAAAATGCTCATGAAGTGAGCAGTTTCAGGGATTATATATGAGTTCATGTACTCATATATTGAAGGGTCAAAGGTCAAGCTGATATAGAAGTGTGTCTTATAACACTTCACAATTCAAAACGGAAAATGTAACTTTAATAATGTGCTCCATTTCTGAGTGAAACAGTATATTTAACAATAAAAAAATACAAATAATAAAAAATAAACAAATCTGAGAAACTTAATAGCATCCATCAGGAATGCATTAAAAAAATTAATAAATAATTGGCCATTATGTATCTGAAACGTCAAGGGGGTTAAAAAAGACAAGTCATTTCAAAAGTGAAACATTTTGCTAAAAGATTACAACATTTTTCTTTGGAAGAACATTCATTAAATGAATCATTACACACAATAGGACAAAAGGCATGGGTTTAAAAAAAAAAAAAAGGGTACATTTGGATTTCGTGTTGACTTTAGGAAAACCACACAGGCATGTTGACAGGAGAGAAGCAGCAGAAATTACTTCTGACAAATAGACGAGGACCTATTTTCTTCCAAAACTTGACGAACTATGAAACAGCCACCAAGTCAAACACCATGAACACAACCACACCCAGACATTTGAAATATAGAAACTCTCCTGTGAATTGAATAAAAACATTTCATTACAAGCCAGTGTGTGATGCTCGTGCTGTTCGGCATGTTGTAAACACTGAGGCAGCGCTGGCAGAATGTAAACGCTTAAAAAGTGACTAAATCTTTCCAGGAGTCCATTATGTCGTGGTTAAAAAATGAACGTCCGCAAAAGAAGGAAAACAGCTACAGAAAGAACTGAGGCTATTTGTGACTTGTTAGGATCAGTTCTAACTCACTGTAAGCAATTTACATTGCACATTTCATACACAATGGTCATTTAAAAAGCTTTCATGAAAATGAATCATTAAAAAGGTTTAAAGAAATAAAAAAAATGCAATATAAAGTGAAAGTCGCAATGCAATCTAAAACTAATACATATATACATTTAAATATGTGAATTGATGAATTTGATTAAAGAAAGAAAAAGAAAGAAAGAAAGAAAGAAAGAAAGAAAGAAATGGATTCACTACAAATGACTCGTATGAACTGGTTCATTTAATGAATCAATCAAAAAGAACAAGTATGGAAGCCCATTTCCGCCACTAAATAAAAAAAATCAAAAAAGCTAACTGCGACTTTTTATCTTACAACTCACAATTGTGCGTTACAAAGTCAGAATTGTGTGATATAAATTGCTATTTCATATTTGCAATTCTGACTTATTTTCTCTCAGTTGCGAACTTACGTAAACTTGCAATTGCAAGAAAAAAATTCAGAATTGTCTAAAAAGCGGTGGTCCTAGAAAACCCAAAGTTGGTCAGATTACTATTTAGGACCTCCTCTATCAGTGTGCCAAATGTCATCATTAGGGATATGCCGGTATCAAATTTTCATGTTGCGATTAATTGATAATGTTTTTATTACGGTATACGGTATTATCACGATATTGAAATTTAGTTGCAAAAAAGTGATGTCATAATACAGTATAATAACAACAATTTCTGAACATAAAAACACAAAGCAATACACAAAAAAATTATAAAGTTAAAAATTTTACATTAGTGCAAAAGAGTTAGAAGACCAATAGGTATCGCTTTACAGTAAGATCTTATTAGTTAATTATTATTAGATAACATGATCAATGAACAAAAGCTACATTTGCTACAGAAGTTATTAATATTTGTTAAAAATAACTTTTAGCTCGGTTTAAAAAAAACAAAAAAAAAAAAAAACTGAACAATAAAGAATCACTTAGAATATACTTTCAAACAATATATAGGGCATGTTGTAGTCCAGATTAAAATGTAAAAAGTGTTAAAATAAAAAGCCTATTGGGTCTAAATATTAAAGTATTTGGTGCTGTGATGAACACCACTGCAAATACAAAAATCGGAATGGCTATATAAATCATTTAAATATGTTTTAGAAAGTAGCGCAGCTGCTTTGTTTCTGGGTTAACGTTGCATTTGCGGTTTAGCGCCATCTGCTGTCAGAGAGTGAATGACACTTTCAGTTTCATCCAGAGCAGGTCTCATGCGTTCCGCCATGTGCTTCTGTTTACATCACGTGTCTTCCATGCAGTTTACAACAGTGTTGTGCATTTAACCAGTTAATGGGAAAAGTATGCTTAAAATGCATTCAAAAATTGGAGTAATTTTTAATAAATAATTATTTTCGGTATTTCGAAATGTCCACGATAACAATACCGTGCATATTCATTATCTTGATATATCGCATTACCGAATACCGGCACATGTCTAGTCATCATTGTCCTACAAACAGAGTTTTTTGTTTTTTGGTACCAAAAAAATAATACAAAGACAAACTATAAAATATAAATAGACAAACTATTCTAATGCGATGTTTTTTGCAGGCTGCACACAACCACTAACATAGAGCAAGAGTCTGATTCACTAACAAATAACTCAAATGAACTGGTTCATTTAATCAATCAATCAAAAAGAACAAGTACGGAAGCCCATTTCCACTACTACATTAAAAAAAAAAAAAAAAAATAATAATAATAATAATAATAATAAATAAAAAAAATTAGATAACTGACTTTTTATCTCACAATTCTGACTTTTTTCGCAATTCTAACATTTTTTCTCAGAATTGCGTGATATAAACTCACAATTCCAAGTTGTAAAGTCAGAACTATGTGATATAAACTCGCAATTGTCACTTCTTTTCTCACAAATGTGAGTTTCTCTCACTAATTCTGAAATATTAGTTATATAAATATAAATCTCTCACTAATTCTTAAGACAAAGTCATGTTAACTTGCAACTGCAAGAAAAAAGTCAGAATTGCGGGATATAGAGTTGCAATGTATATTTCAGAGTTTCAAGTTATAAACTCACATTTGAGTTTACATCTTTATATGCCTTTAATTATTCATTTACATGTTAATATCTCACAATGGAGAGTTACCATCTTGCAATTCTGACTTTTTTTTTCACTCATAATTGTAAGTTACAAACAAACTGTAAATTTAAAATGCTTATCTTTTATATCTTGTATTTCGGAGTTCATATCTCGCAAAATCCGACTTTTTTCCTCAGAACTGCAAAGTATAAATTGTGTATTGCAGGTTTACATCATAGCTGTGTCAGAATTTACGCATTTACATTCTGCAATTTTATTTTTTTCTCAGAATTGCTGGGGGAAAAGTCAGAATTGTGAGCTAAAAAAAAAAAAAAAAATCACATTTCTTTATTCCATGGCAGAAATAAGCGTCCATAGTATGTTGTTGTTTGCTCCATTGAGCTTTTATGGTTTGGAAGAATATCTGAAGAACATTCAAGAGCGGCATGAACATTCTTCAAAACATCTACAAACTTGCAATTCAAAGAAAAAAGTCAGAATTGTGTAAAAAGTCTTTTTTTATTATTTTCAGTGGTGGAATTGCGAGAAAAGAAGTCAGAATTGTGGGATATAGAGTCGCAACTCTGACTTTTTCTCAATATTCAGACTTTTTTCCTCTGAAATTCAAGTTCTAAACTCACATTTGAGTTTACATCTTTATATATCTTTTTACATTATTCATTTACATGTTTAGATCTCAAAATGAAAAGTTAACATCTTGCAAATCTTAGTTTTTTAGTCAGAATTGCGCATTTACATTCTGCAATTTAAATTTTTCTCAGAATTGCTGGGGGAAAAGTCAGAATTGTGAGCTAAAAATCATATTTCTTTATTCAATGGCAGAAATAAGTGTCTATAGTATGTTGTTTACTTTTATGTTTTGGAAGAATATCTGAAGAATCTTCAAGAGCTGCATGAACATTCTTCAAAACATCTACAAACTTGCAAATCAAAGAAAAAAAGTCAGAATTGTGTAAAAAGTGTTTTTTATTATTTTCAGTGGTGGAAATGCGAGAAAAGAATATATATTGCAGGATAGAGTCGCAATTTTGACTTTTTTTCCTCTGAAATTCAAGTTATAAACTCACATTTGAGTTTACATCTTTGTATCTTTAAATCTTTAGTTTACGTTTATATTTTGTGATTCAGACTTTTTTTGTCACAGTTGAGTTGCAAGTTACACTGCAAAAATTGATTAAGATCTTAAAATTAAGATTTTTTTTGTCTTGTTTTTAGCCAAAAGATCTAAAAATTCTTAAATCAAGTAGGATTTTCTAGACAAGTAAAAATGATTGTCTTGTTTCCAAAAAAAAAGAAGTTAAAATGAAGCAATTTTTTGCTTGAAACAAGCAAAATAATCTGCCAATGGGGTAAGCAAAATAATCTAGTTTGATTTATCTTACCCCATTGGCAGATTATATTGCTTGTTTTATACAAAAACTCACTTAATTGTGACTTCTTTTTTCTGAAAACAAGACAATCATTTTGACTTGTCTAGAAAATCCTTCTTGATTTAAGAATTTTTAGATATTTTGGCTGAAAACGAGACAAAAATCTGCATTTTTTGCAGTGTATAAACTGATAAGTGAGTTTACATCTTTATATCTGTTATTTTTTCATCTTTATGTACATCACAGACTTGCGACTTAACATCGTGACTTTTTTCTCAAAACAGCAAAAAAGTCAGTCTGAACTGTGAGATAAAAAGTCACAATTACCTTTTTTGTTTTCTATTCCACAGCTTAAATAAGCCTCCATAGTGTGTTGTTATTCTACACACAACATAAAAGACAATTCACCACTTGAATCAAAGTATAGCAAACTGTATAACACAAAAGCAGCCATTCACAAATCTGTAAAATATCCAAAGAATCGAACGTTTGGAGTAACAGTACACAGCCTGTGAGTTTGTCTAACTATGGATGACATGCAGCTGCGTCGCAGGACTCATTTCATTGAGGAGGCCCCTCATTCACAGGCTTTATTCTCCTCAGGATGTCCCAACTCACTGGATCTACTTCACGTTAACAGTCTCTGGAGTCGCACAAAGACACGGCCGATGAACTAGACACACAAAGCCGGCGCTGTGAGAGAGAACAAACCAACGCTCTCACACGTTCACACTGTCAGCTGCTTTTTCACTCCTGCCAGCGTCCTCCGAACATTTCTGGAGAACTCAAGCCTGTGGAACACAAGCTCCAGTTCATGCCATAAGAAAAAAAAAACGAAGGATGAAATGATGTCGACTTAACGAGGAAATGCTTTTGTACTTCAAAGGATAAATAAAAACAAGATGTTGGCTTGTAAGATACCACCGTGAGCATTTAAAGCAATAGTTCTCTTGTTTTGTTCCAAACCAACTTATTTGCCAAAGAATACAAATATTTTTTTACCTTTTTAAATACACATTTGTACTCACAAATGCAATTCTCAGGGTGAAAAAGTTTAAATTGTTAGGTAAAAATTGTATTTTTTATTCTGTGGCAGAAACAAGCTTCCACTGTATGTTGTTTTTCCTCCATGGAGCTTTTATCTATGGAGGACGAGGAATGACTTAAGTATAAATTAATTAATTAATACATTAATAAATAAATGAATGAAGAAATAAATAAAATGTAGAAATACATACATGAATAAATAAATAAATGAATATATAAATAATTAAATACTGAAATAAATAAATAAATAAATAAATGTAAAAATAAATAAATGCAGATATGCATAAATGAATGAATAAATAATTTTGTCAAAAGTGTCATTTTCAATTGTTCTATGTTTGTACCTTTTGTGCTATTCTACATTTATTTATGCATTTATTTATGCATTTCTACATTTATTTATTTTTACATTTATTTATTTATTTATTTCAGCATTTAATTATTTATATATTCATTTATTTATTTATTTATTTATTTATTATGTATTTCTACATTTCAGCATTTAATTATTTATTCATTTATTTATGTATTTCTACATTTATTTATTTATTTCAGCATTTAATTATTCATTTATTGATTTAAGTATGTCTGCATTTATTTATTTATATATTCATTTATTTGTTTATTTATTATGTATTTCTACATTTATGTATTTACTTCAGCATTTAATTATTTATTAATTTATTTATTTATTTCTACATTTATTTCAGTATTTAATTATTTATATATTCATTTATTTGTTTATTATGTATTTCTACATATATTTATTTATTTATTTCTACATTTATTTATTTCAGCATTTAATTATTTATTCATTTATGTATTTTTCTACATTTATTTATCTATTTCAGCATTTAATTATTTATTTATATATTCTTTTATTTGTTAACTTGTTATGTATTTCTACATTTATTTATTTATTTCAGCATTTAAATATTTATATATTCATTTATTTGTTTATTTATTATGCATTTCTACATGTATTTATTTATTTATTTATTCATTCATTCATTTATTAATTTATTGATGTATTTTTACATTTATTTTTTATTTTATTTTTTTATTTCTGCATTTCTGTATTTATTAATTTATTTACACTTAAGTCATTTCTCGTCCTCCATATTTATCTTGCATTCCAAAGAAAAAAAAATAACAACATTAATGTGACTAAATTGAACACAGGTTGTCTTTTTGGCTGATAATGCTGCTTTAAACTTATATTAAATATTATAGTCATTGTGCTAAAAAAACTAAAAACAGGTTAATCGGATAACCCAAGTGATGAGGCAGATTCCCGAGGCCTGAACATGAACAGACAGACAGAGTGAGCATTTATGCTTGTCTCAGTGCTCGCCCATCTGGCCTACAGCCCTTCTTAGTGTCCCAAAGCTCATAATTCAGTCGGGAGCTTTTAAATAGTGGTAAACATCCATGGAAGTGGCGCCTCTCTCTTCTCCTCGGCCCGCTTTAGAGTGGAAACCCAGAGCGCCGGACACAATACAGACTATTCTGCTCACTCAAAGCCTACACATCCATGCAAACATCTGCACGACACATTATACGAGACTTTAAGCACAGCCGATGGTGAATGAAGGGTCAGAGACAGCAAATCTGAATGCAGACTGAATGCAATGAATTGTGCATTGGAAAATAAATAGGCATTTGAAAAAAAGAAAAGACAAAACACTTTGTCAAAGTTTAAGCTCTTCGGTGCAAATTCATCTGTCGCTTAGTAGAAGCTCATCAAACTAAAAAAGTAATGCGTCTTGATTTAAGAAAGTGTAGATATTGGATATTTCCAACATCGTCAATGTTGTACATCCAATCAAACTCTTCAGTATTTTGGTGCAGATTCATCAGTGACTTTGGTAGAAGCTCATCGAATTAGACACATTTCAACATGGACAGGTTGCATAGATTTGGTCCTAAAGACCCCAAAATTGGTCCGATTACTATTCAGGATCACCTCTGTAAGTATGCCAAATTTCATTATTGTTCTACAAACACCAATAACAAAGAAGAAGAAAACTAACGAATGCCCTCAACTTAAAAAATCATTTTAAAAAAAAACACATTACATAATGGAACTATATATTTGCAATACTTTTTGTATGTTTAACAAAGCTGGTTTCTGGATGTCCAATCATAAGTGATGGGTCAAAGACAGCAGGAAACAACAAATCTGAATGCAAACTAAATGCAAATAATCATATAATGGTGCACTGCAAAATAAATGGACGTATTAACATTTGAAAGCAAAGACAAAGCACTTTCGTCAATGTTTGTACATCCAATCAAACTCTTCAGTATTTTGGTGCAAGTTCATCTGTGACTTGGTAGAAGCTCATCGAATTAGACACATTTCAACATGGACAGGTTGTAGAGAGTTGGTCCTAAAGACCCCAAAATTGGTCTGATTACTATTCAGGATCACTTCTGTAAGTATGCCAAATTTCATTATCTTCCTAACAAACACTAGAGAAAAAAGTAGAAGAAAACCTCAAAGCTATGAACAAAACCACATTACATAATGGAGCTATATATTTTTAGTACTTTTTGTAGTTAACAAAGCTGGTTCTGGATGTCCAATGATAAGTGATGGGCCAGAGACAGCGGGAACAACAAATCTGAATGCAAACTAAATGCAACTAATCATATAACTCTGCTTTGTAAATTAAATAGACGAAAGGAAAGACAAATCACTTTCCACTTTTGTCAAAATGTATACATCTAATCAAACTCTTCAGTATTTTAGTGCAAATTCATCTGTGACTTGGTAGAAGCTCATTGAATTAGACACGTCAACATGTACAGGATGTGAGTTGGTCTTAAAAAACCCTAAATTGGTCCGATTACTATCCAGAACCACCGCTGTAAGTGTGCCATTATTGTCCAACAAACACAAATAACAAAGAAGAAGAAAACTAATGAATGCCCTCAACCTCAAAAACCATAAAAAAAAAAAAACATTATGTAATGGAACTATATATTTTTTTATACTTTTTAACAATGCTAGTTTCTGGATGTCCAATGATAAGTGATGGGTCAGAGACGGCAGGAAACAACAAATCTGAATGCAAACTAAATGCAACTAATCATATAATGGTGCACTGCAAAATAAATAGACGTATTAACATTTGAAAGCAAAGACAAAACACTCAATTGTGTCAAAGATTGCACATACAGTCAAAGTCTTCAGTATTTTGCTGCAAATTTATCTGTGACTTGGTAGAAGCTCATCGAATTAGACACATTTCAACATGGATGGGTTGTATAGGGTTGGTCCTAAAGACCCCAAAATTGGTCCGATTACTATTGAGGATCATCGCTGTAAGTGTGCCAAATTTCATTATTGTCCTTCAAACACCAGAAAAAAAGAAGAAGAAAACTAATGAACGCCCTTAACCTCAAAAACTATGAACAAAACCACATTACATAATGGAACCATATATTTTTAGTACTTTTTGTATAGTTAGCAAAGCTGGTTCTGGATGTCCAATGATAAGTGATGGGCCAGAGACAGCGGGGAACAACAAATCTGAATGCAAACTAAACGCAACTAATCATATAATGATGCACTGCAAAATAAATAGACGTATTAACATTTGAAAGCAAAGACAAAGCACTTTCCACTTTCGCCAAAGTTTGTATTTTGCTGCAAATTCATCTGTCACTTCATAGAATCTCATTAAATTAGACTGGAAAACCTCTACCTCAAAGACCACCAACAAAATCACATTATCTAAATTAAACCACATTTTCAAATACACTTTGTCTTTACACAACATGCTTGTTTTTAAGCAAAACCAGTTGAGAAGCACTGCACAGAAACAAAACATGCTTAGGTAGTATTTTCTGGGTTTGCAGGATCATAAAGTGATTTGCTCTTTGAAAACAAACAATCCTAATAATGCAGAGCAGATTGAAACTCAGTTAAACCACAGATGAGACAATGGAAAATTCAATTTCCTTCTATTTTTCAAACAGAATCGAGTTTATAGGCAACAACAAACGCTAAACTATTTACTCTATTACTCCAAATACTCGTCTGCTCTTGTTTACTAAAACTTTGATTCGTGTCGGTCGGTTAAGACTGACAGAAGATGTCAAATCTCTTTAGTCTAATCCATAATCTCACTTCTCAGAGCTACCTGGACTAAAGCTGACCACTTTCAATCGCCGAAGACACGAAGGAATACAAAGACTTTGCAGAGAAACAAAGAAAGAAAAGACGAATATTTCCCACAGACTCGGTTCTGAGGTAACTAAAGTTAAACCGTCACTGTCTGAGGAGGAAAAACGCTCGGACTTTCAAACTTCAGCGTGAGTGGATTTGATAAAGTCGGTTTTTAGGTTCGCTTACCCATTTTTTCAAGCGTCCCAGCACTTCTGCTTCTGCTGCAGTCGCATCAACTGTTGAGCGTTTATTAACGGGTAACGGAACGCCGACTCCGGGAGCGCAGACTGACGCACTCACGCGCTGACTTGAGTGCAGTAGGTGCACGAGCACGTGACGTCAGCAGCAGGGATTACCCGCGCCCCGCGCCCCGCCCCCCGCCGGACAGGAACCACCTCCTCATTGTCTATAATAAAAGGGCTGCTATATTAATAATAATAATAATAATAATAATAATAATATATCAGATTTTTTTTATCAGGTATCATACACAGTCTTTAATATATACAGTCCACAGCATAAATTATATGTTGTACCCTTTTTATTTTATTACTTTAAGTGTATTATTAAAATTATGCATACGATTATTATTATTTTTACATCAGATATTTTATTTATTTGATATTTTGCTATGTATTATGTCTCTAATACATGCAGTCCACATATGACCGATTTATTTAGTGTAAGTAATATTAACAAATAAAAAGTTTAAATGTTAACTAATAGTTGGTCAATTTATAAGATGAATAATAATAATTTCAAGAATAATAAATCTGATATTTTATATACTTTATTTAGTGTAAATTATATAAGTTCAAATGTCAACCATTAGTTGGTTAATTTATAATCTGAATAATAATAAACATAATAATATATATAATATTTTATATATTATTCAGCTGACTCATATATAAAATGAACAAAAAAAAACATTTTGATTTTATTATTATTTTTATATCAGATATTTTATATATTTTAAAACTTATGATAAATAATAATAAAAATACTATGCTATTATTATCATTTTTAAAATTATTATTATTATTAAATAAGATATTATGTCTGTAATACATTACACATATAATTTATAAAACTACTTAAAAAGATGAAAAAATATATATTATTTTTATTATTATTATTTTTAATGTTGTTGTTGTTTTTATTATTATTTTTATTAAGAAATCAGATATTTTATATATTTTATCAGTTATGATATTAAATCTGTAATACATGATATGCATATAATTTATAAGACTAATTAATATGATGAAAAAATTCTACTAATAATAATAGTTATTTATTATTATTTGTTAGTGTTTTATTATTATTATTGTTGTTGTTTTGTTGTTGTTGTTGTTGTTACATCAAAAAAATTATATATTTAATAATAATGATAATTATTTTTATTATTATTAGTATTAGTATTATTAGTTATTATTATTATTACATCAGATATTTTATATATTTATTAATAATAATAATAATTATTATTATTTATTATTTAATAATATTAATAAGATAAAAAAGATAAAAAATAATAAGATAAAAAATACTAATAATAATAGCTATTTATTATTATTATTATTATTATTATTATTATTAGTTAGTTTTATTTATTTTAGTATAGTTTTATTATTATTATTATTATTACATCAGATGTTTTATATATGTAATAATAACTATAATAATTCTTATTAATTAATTCTTGTTATTATTATTATTATTATTACATCAGATATTTTATATATTTAATAATTATTATTATTATTATTATTATTATTATTTATTTAATAATATTAATAAGATAAAAAAAGATAAAAAAAAATAAGATAAAAAATACTAATAATAATAGTTATTTATTATTATTATTAGTTAGTGTTTTATTACTATTATTATTATTAACTCTTGTTTTTATTATTATCAATATTATTATTATTATTATTATATTTATTATTACATCAGGTATGTAATATATTTAATAATATTTATTATTATTGTTATTATTATTAATATTATTATTTATTTATTTATTTATTTAATAAGAATAATAAGATAAAAAATAGTTAAGATAAAATATACTACTAATAATAGTTATTATTATTATTAGTTAGTGTTTTATTATTATTATTATTATTAGTTAGTATTATTACATCAGATTTTTAATATATTTAATAATAATAATAAATATTGTTATTATTATTAATATTATTTATTTATTTAATAAGAATAATCAGATATAAAATACTACTAATAATAGTTATTTATTATTATTATTAGTTAGTGTTTATTATTATTATTATTATTATTTAGTATTATTACATCAGATATTTTATATATTTAATAATAATTATTATTATTTAATAAGATTAATAAAATAAAAAAATATGAGCAGCATGAGCAGCTGATGGAGTGTAAATGATAAGTTGAAATGTCTGTGTCTGACACAGCGCTGAAGGTTTGATGTAGATGTGAGAACAGCCTCTAATCTAATCACTATTCCTGCTGCATTGCTGCCAGACTGAAGTTTCAAGGCTGAAAGATCCTGTGAAGCGGCATTTCGTATCCAAGGAGCCTGAAGAGGCCCGAATCGCAAGTCCTTTCAGAAGATGCCAAAGGCCTTTAGTGAATGGAGAATCAGAGAAAGAGTCGAAGGCATGATTCTCAGGAACAGACTCTCCATTTTTACAGCTGCGAGAGTTTTTCAGATTGTTCACCGCGCCGTAAGCGGACAGAGACAAAGACATCAGGAAACCTCAAGATCAGTGTCAAGAGCCTGTGTGTTTACAGTGTTTGATTTGTTATGTGCTAATACTGCCATCACATAACCTCCTCTGAGAATTCAAGCATCCAAAAACACATTTGTTTTGGATCAAGGCTGAAAATAAGTGAGTGAAAGTCAACGTTTTAATATTTTTGGCCATGACTGAGTGGCTTTATTTGTGCCAGAGGTCATTTTGATGATAAAGACAATCTTCAAAACTCACATGTTAAATGCAATTTCTCAAATAGTTAAAATATATATAATTGAGTGTCTTTTCAGCAACATTGTCATTTTTCTATGTTCTAAATCAAATATTTTTTGTTTGTTTGTTTTGTTTTTAATTACACTTAACCAAAACAAAAAATAGTTTAAAAAAAACACATTTTGAATAGATGTTTTAATAACAAACCATTGCATTTATACTTGTATTAAAAATTACAACATTTCTAATTTTAGTTTAGCGTAAGTACTAAAACTACCAAAGCTGAAACTCAAAATAACTAAATAAAAAATTAAAATGAAATAAGACATAATTAAAACTAAATAGGCCTATTAAGAAAATAAATACATTTAACAAAAACATACAATAAAATTCCTAACATCAAAATGAAAATAGATTATATATATATATATATATTTATATTTATATATAAATGAATAGAACAAAAAAAATAATTTAAAATATTAATAAAATTAAAAAATAACTAAACAAAATAAATTAATACATAAATATATACTTTTCTAATAACAACGTTTCTAATTTTAGTTTTACTACATATAAAACTGAAAATAACTAAACAAAAAATTTAAATTAAATAAATATGTTAACTTTTCTAATTTTAGTTTAACTTAAGTATTAAAATTACCACATATAAAGCGGAAAATAACAACAAAAAAATTTATAAAATAAGAAATAATCAAAACTATAAAGACCTATTAAGAAAATAAATACATTTGACAAAAACATACAAGAAAACTCTTAAAACTTCATCTAAAATTAAAATGAAATCAGAAAATATTAAAATGACAACTACTTCAGAATATTGATAAATATCATACTAAAAGTATCTAAACTGAAAATAGCAGACTAAGAAAATAAAAAACGTTATATACATATTAAAAAATCAAAAAATATAAAAACAAAAAAATAATAATAATTTAAAATATTAATAAAATAATCCTAAAACGAAAAAATAAAAAAAATATTTTTTTATTTATACTTTCATTAAAAATTACAGTTAGTTGCCAGGGCAAAGTTTCTAAAAAAAATTGTACAGAAATGCATGTAATTTAAAAAGCATGTAGATATTGATGGGTGAAACCTCAAAACTCAGAATCATTTAACCATTGCGTCACAAAATGATTAGCTCCAAACGGATCGCGAATCGCAAGTAATTAGATTTTTGGGACTTCAGAGCGGGTTTGCAAATCTTTTGATTTAGATCTGAACCTTGGAGCTGGTTCGTAAATTTAAATTGAATTACTTGCGATCCGTGTCCCGAAGTCCCGATCGGAAATTATCGAAGGGTTAAAATTAACTTCAGAGAGCGGATCATGAATCATTTGATTTAAATAAAATGATTTAAACAACTCAAGATTTCAATGCGAGTTCACGAATCATTTGATTCAGATCGGGAGTTCGTATAGCTCATATCGCGAATCATTTAGACTGGATTTAGATCGGAACTTCTGAGCGCAGATCGCGAATCATTTTAATCAGATCTGAACCAAAGAGTATAGAATGGATTCTATACTCTTTGTCTGAACTTCGGATCGTGGATCACGAATCATTTGATTTGGTGTGTTTACGAATCATGTGATTCAGAACGGGACTTTGGAGCGGATTCGCAAAACATCTGATTCAGATCGGAACTCATATCGCGAATCATGTTTTAGATCGGAACTTCGGAGTAGTTTCGTGAATCTTTTTATTCAGAACGCGAATTATTTTTTTCAGATCGGGGGTCTGTATAGCAAATCATTTCATTTAGATCGGAACTTCTGAGAGCGGATTGTGAATCATTTGAATCAGATATGAACTTTAGACCACGGATCAGGAATCATTTGATCTGGTGCGGGTTTGCGAATCATTTGATTCAGATCGGGACTCGGAGAGTGAATCACAAATCATTTGTTTTAGCTCGGAACTTCGGAGTAGTTTCGTGAATCTTTTGATTCAGAACGCGAATTATTTTTTTCAGATCGGGGGTGTGTATAGCAAATCATTTCATTTAGATCGGAACTTCTGAGAGTGGATCGTGAATCATTTGAATTAGATATGAACTTTAGACCACGGATCACGAATCATTTGATCTGGTGCGGGTTTGCAAATCATTTGATTCAGATCGGGACTTCGGAGCAGATTTGCGAAACATTTGATTCAGATCAGGACTCGGAGAGTGAATCACAAATCATTTGTTTTAGATCAGAACTTCAGAGCAGTTTTGTGAATCTTTTGAATCAGATCTTGAATCATTTGATTCGGATCGGGAGTTCGTATCGCAAATCATTTGATTTAGATCGGAACTTCAGAGCGATATCTCAAATCTTTTTATGTTTTTTTTTTTTCTTCTTATTAAACAGTACTAGACATCAAACCATTAAGACAGTGCAGCTATAAAAACAAAGAAAAAAAAACAAAGAAAGTAAATTACACAAATACCAATCTCTTGGTTTTATTACAGCTATATTACAATTTTATTTTTGTATCACCACAGTTTTACTGCAAATACCATGGTTAAACAAATTATATATATATATATATATATATATATATATATATATATATATATATATATATATATATATATATATATATATATATATATATATATATAAATGATAAAAATTTATTATAATGAAAAACTCAGTACTAAATTGCTGAAACTAAAATTGAAGTAAGAATAGATTAAAGCTAAAACAAAATGACCAAAACTTACAATATATTTTTAAATATAAAATAATACTATTTTTAATTGTAAAATAAAAAAATAATAGTAAATATTAAAAATAAAATACAGCACAAAATTATATATAGCCTATATATATACAAAAATTCTTAAAATCTATTATAATTAAAAACTTAAATACATTTAAGTTTTTAGTTTTTGTTTCAGTTCCAAAATGCTGAAACTCTTAAAGCTCAAACAAAATGACCAAAACTTACAATATATTTTTAAATATAAAATAAAATAAAAAATAATAGTAAATATTAAAACTAAAATACAGTACTATTGAAATATAAAAATATACAAATGAAAAAAATATATTACACAAGGTATTCATCAATATGATAAAATATATTTAAAAAAATACTAAAATAACTGCTTTATATCAAGAAATAATTTAACAGTACATTTTTAGTTTATAAAGACATAAGGAGGCCTAATGCATATACATGCAAATGCTTGATTTCACATGTTGCTTTGTAAAAAGCATCTGACAGCAAACATTAGCGCAAGCTTTTCAGTTTTCAGCAACAAAACCGAGTTGTAAATAATCAAAATGCTTACATCTAGTTAACTAAACACAGATGTTTGACTAAAACACCATGTGCAAAAGTGGCACAGCTGTATAGTAAATTAAGTTCTTGATGCTCATGTTGACAGACAGTGACATACAGCATTTAAGCAATAAGTGATTGACCACATGTGTGTCTTTCACATTTTAAATTAAATAAAACAGCCTGAAATGCAGCACTAAAGTGTCTTCAGCTGAAGAAAGAAATGATAAAATCCACATTTTTTCAGAGAATTCACAGGATGGACGTGTTGTGTGTTGAAGCAGCCTTGACGAGAGCGCAGAGCTCAGGATGTAAGAGGAACAAAACAAAATTCCACACATTTTTGAGACGGAGCATTTGTAATGAATTCTACAGAGCGGATCCAGTGGAAAAGAGAGTGGCCTTTTTTTTGTAACGTCGTTTTTTTTCAACTTTCCAATAACGACTGAAACAGACAGGAACACAGAGAGGCATCATGGGAGAGTGTAACACGCTGAAGACCTTACAATACATCAAACACACAAACGCACAGCTTCAGGGAGAGAGAGAAAGAGCTCAGTCGGCCTCACAGCAGGGGGTCTGGGAGTGGAAATGCAGTGAATATCTGTGTGAATCTCCTCAGAGTTGCTCATATACAGAAGAGCAATCATAATTGTAGTTTTTCTACTTCAAAAGTTCACACTTAATACAACTATTTGCAAATGAGCCATTCTGAATGATTTGTGAAATGGTTTGAAAGATTCATTAACACAACCTTGACTAAAAAGAATGATTCACAAATGAATCATTTAGAATGATTTGAAGATGAAGAATGATTTGTTAATACAGATTTGCAAAAAAAGAACGATTTATGAATGAATCATTCAGAATTATTTACAAGGTCATTTTAACGATTCATTAATACAAACTGACTAAAAACGATTCACAAATGAGTCATTCACAATGATTTGTGAAGTGGTTCTGAGTGATTCATTAATACAAAGTCACTAAAAGGAACTATTTGCAAATGAGTCGTTCAGAATGATTTGTGAAATGGTTAAAAAGATTCATTAACACAAACTCGACTAAAAAGAATGATTCACAAATGAGTCATTTAAAATTATTTGTGAAATGGATTGAAAGATTCATTAACACAAACTCGACTAAAAAGATTGATTCACAAACGAGTCGTTCAGAATGATTTGTGAAATGGTTTAAAAGATTCATTAATACAAACTCGACTAAAAAGAATGATTCACAAATTGTAACGCTTGGTCAGAGAAGGGGCGAAAGGCAGAAGGTAAGTTTGTGAATGTTTATTTACAGTGCTTCCAAGAAACATGAACAACTTAATTTATAGCCATACAAACTGCTGGAGTCCCGAACTGTGAGACGAGCACAGGAATGTAAGTCCATCCATAGACATTAGAATTACGGTTCACAAAGTCACTTCCCTCAAATCCTCTTGTTTCCATCCACAGTGTAGAAGTCCACAATTCACAAGTCCGAAGGAATCCGAAAGGAGAGTATCCAAAGAAGAAGAGCAACAACCAGGCATGTTACTTCGATCCCGAGTGGTGAGTATGAGAGAGAGGTGGGTATAAATACACTGGGTAATCAGGGCAGCACAGGTGTTCCGGATTAGTATTCGGGGGATGGTTCACGGGTGCTGGTGCTCAGGGACCGGGGTGAAAGTGCAGGATTGAGTTGAGACGTGACACAAATGAGTCGTTCAAAATGATTTGTGGAGTGGTTCTGGATGATTCATTAATACAAACTGACTAAAAAGAATGATTCACAAATGAATAGTTTAGAATGACTCGCAAAGTGGTTTTATTAGAAGAATAAAGAATGATTTGTTAATACAGACTTACAAAAAAAAGAAGGATTTATGAATGAATCATTCAGAATTATTTGCAGTCATTTGAACGATTCAGTAAAACAAACTGACCAAGAATGATTCACAAATGAGTCATTCAAAATGATTTGTGAAGTGGTTCTGGATGATTCATTAATACAAACTCACTAAAAAGAATGATTCACAAAAGAATCATTCAGAATTATTTGCAGTCATTTGAACGATTCAGTAAAATAAACTGACTAAGAATGATTCACAAATGAGTCATTCAAAATGATTTGTGAAGTGATTCTGAATGATTCATTAATACAAACTGACTAAAAGGAACTATTTGCCAATGAGTCATTTAGAATGATTTGTGAAATTGTTTAAAAGATTAATCAAAACAAACTGACTAAAAAGAATTATTCACAAATGAATCATTCAGAATGGTTTGTGAAGTGATTTGGACTATACATTTATATAAAATAACTAAAAAATAATGATTCATAAATGAGTCGTTTAGAATGATTTGCAGAGTGGTTTCATACGAAGAATGAAAAACGATTAAAAAAAAGAATGATTTATGAATGAATCAGTCGTTTGAACGATTCATTAATACACACTGACTAAAAAGAATGATTCACAATTGAGTCATTCAAAATGATTTGTGAAATGGATTGAAAGATTCATTAACACAAATTTGACTTTTTAATCATTCAGAACCATTTCACAAATAATTTTAAATGACTCATTTGTGAATCATTCTTTTTAGTCAAGTTTGTGTTAATGAATCTTTCAATCCATTTCACAAATAATTTTGAACGACTCATTTGCGAATTATTAATGAATCATTCAAAACACTTCACAAATCATTTTGAATGACTCATTCGTGAATCATTCTTTTTAGTCAGTTTGTTTTACTGTATCGTTCAAATGACTGCAAATAATTCTGAATGATTCATTCATAAATCGTTCTTTTTTTTAAGTCTGTATTAGCAAAATCATCCTTCATTCTTCTAATGAAACCACTTTGCAGATCATTCTAAATGATTCATTTGTGAATCATTCTCTTTAGTCATTTTTTTATTAATGAATCATTCAGAACCACTTTACAAATCATTTTTAATGATTCATTTGTGAATCATTCTTTTGAACGATTCAGTAAAACAAACTGACTAAAAAGAATGATTCACAAATGAGTCATTCAAAATGATTTGTGAAGTGTTCTGAATGATCCATTAATAATTTGCAAATGAGTCGTTGCAAACTTCTAAACACGGATCGCGAATCATATGAATCAGATCTGAACTTTGGACAGCAAATCGCGAATCATTTGAATCAGATCAAATGGTTCAGGACTTGGTGCGGGTTTGCGACTCATTTGATTCAGATCGTGGCTCAAGGCACGCATCGCAAATTATTTGTTTGATTTGCAAAGTGGTTTCATTAGAAGAATGAAGAATGATTTGTTAATACAGACTTACACAAAAGAACGATTTATGAATGAATCATTCAGAATCATTTGCAAGGTCATTTGAACGATTCAGTAAAATAAATTGAATAAAAAGAATGATTCGCGAATTGTGAAGTGCTTCTGAAAGAATCATTAATACAAACCCGACTAAAAAGAATGATTTGCAAAGTGGTTTCATTAGAAGAATGAAGGATGGTTTGTTAATACATACAAAAAAGAGAACGATTTATGAACGAATCATTCAGAATCTTTTCTGATTCACAAATGAACCATTTAGAATGATTCAGATCGGGACTCGGAGAGTGTATCGCAAATAATTTGTTTCAGATCAGAACTTTCAAGAATCTTTTGAATCAGATCTCGAATCATTTTATTCAGATCGGAACTTCTAAACACGGATCGCGAATCATTTGAATCAGATCTGAACTTTGGACCGCAAATCGCGAATCATTTGAATCATATTGTGACTCAAATGCATGCATACACTCCAAAAGAAAAGGTACAGAAGCTGTTACTGGGGCAGGACATTTAAAATAGGGTGTACATATGTACAATTTAGGTCCTAACATGTATATTTTAGGGTACTTATATGCACCTTTAGAGGTAAACTAGGTACAAAGGTGTACATTTTGAAAAGTTATTGCTCCAGTGACAACTTTTTTGTAACTTTTTTGAATGAAGTCACTGTGATTCATTGTGATTGTCTACTTGAGCTACTGAAATGGGCTAAATGTGGAGAAAGAGCAGCATGAGTCTGTAATTTCCTATCACACCAGCAGATGTCTCTGTTAGCTCAGTTATGAGCCAGTGTCTAAATCTCATTTGATCAGATATTGGACTATCAGCATATCGCATATTACAGTTTATTCTGGTCAAACCAACCACTAAAGATATGAAGAGTGACCAATCACAGACATGTTTTAGGAGGTTATCTACTTTTATTTATTTTTCAAATATATCTTTATTTCAAAATGCACAAAAAATGGCCAAAAAATATATATTTACCATTTTTGCATATTTTTGAATATATATATATATATATATTTGAATATTTCAATCCAAGAAAATAATTTGAAAATCTGAAAGAAAAAAGAAAAAAAAAAGTTATCTATAACACATGAACATATTTAATATATAAAAAAATATCAACATTATTAAATAATTATTATTATTAATCTTAATTAAGCCTAAATTGCCTACTGTTTTTTTACTGTTTTTCTTTCTTTCTTTTTTTTTTGCCCCAAAATACATTTTGAAATATATTTTGGTTGAAGGTTAAAGGCTGAAACTAAATATATTTTGTATTTCAAAAATATGATTCATTCAGCTTTATATATATATATATATATATATATATATATATATATATATAAACACATATTTTAAAAGCATTAAAAATATAGTCTGCCCTCAAAATGTTTAAATCCAAGAAAATACATTTGCATACATGTCATACATGACATTTTTTTTATTTGTTTTCTATAACACATGAACATATTCATTTTTAAAGAAATCTCAACATTATTAAATAGTTTAAAATGTGATCTTAATTAACCTTAAATTGGCTATATATATATATATATACATAGTGAAAAATACAAAAAATGCCAAAAATATATATTTGTTAAAATACGTTTTGAAATATATTTATGTAAATATCTTTTCTACCAATATATTTTTGACCATTTTTGAAAATATATATAAGAAAATACATAAACGCATATTTTAAAAGCATTCAAAATATTATCTGCCCTCAATATATTTCAATACAAGAAAATAAATTTGCATATGTCATGTCTGACATTTTTTATTTGTTATCTATAACACATGAGCATATTTAATATATTAAAAAATCTCAACATTATTAAATAATTATAAATGTGATCTTAATTAAGCCTAAATTGGCTACAGTAAAATTAGAAATGTTTTTTTTTTTAAATATATTTGGTTGAAGGTTAAAGATTGAAACTAAGTATATTTTCTATTTCAAAAAAATATATTTTGGCCAGAAAAATTATATATATATATATAAACATATTTTCCAATGTTCCAAAACGTGTTTAATATACTGTAACATTTTACAGTATATTAAACAAATTGAAACATTAATAAATAATTATAAATGTGACCTCTAGCAGTTTATTCTATCCACATTTGCATTAAGATTAGACATGTATTTTTCTTTTTTTTAAATATTTTGAAATATATTTTTGCATATGAAGATTGAAACTAAATATATCTTCTATTCAAAAAATGTGATTCAGTGAGCTTCACTGTTTACAACATATATTTAAACTATATTTTGGCCAGAAAAATGTAATAATTTTTGTCATTTGGTTCTATCTTTCTCAGCAGGTTTTTGCCTATAAACTCACTTTTAACCTCTCACAACACTTCCGTCTCTCCTATAACCTTTCAACTTGCAAGCTTTTAATAAACTATTTAAAAAACTCTCTCAGTCTGAACACAGGAGACGCAGGCTCCATCCCAAGAGACGAGCCCATCCTGAATCCTGAAATAACCGCTTTCTCCCTGCAGAACTCCGTTTAGAAATAGAATAAAGATGAAAAATCATGTGTTGTTTTCCAGTGTTTGTAAGCTCAGACGAAGATACCTGAACAATGCATAGCCAAATATACAAATAATTCAATGTTCAGTTTTGAAAATGTGTTTTAAAGGCATCAGTTTTATTATATATAACAATACATTTTATTATACAAATTCCATTTTTGCTTACACATCTATAATAAAATTATGGATGTATAAACAAAAATGGCTGTTCAGAAAGCAATTAACAGCAATTTAGGTCATTATGTTGCTTAAATCACATTAAGTCAACTAGATTTTGAGAGACTGACTTATTAAAAACAATCCAAGTTATTGCATAGCTTTTGCTCATGCTATAGCAGGCTAAAAATAAACATTTGAATGTTTTTAGATGCCATTTGATTTCATACAATAATCAGCATCTCAAAATGTACCCAAACTACTAAAAATGTTAGGACAAAACATTCTTAAAACAATGCTTATGCAGCATATTTAGAATGTGATTAATATAAAAAAAATGTCCTTATGATATTTTTGTACTTGATGAATGTTCTAAGAAACGTTTTTGTAACATTTAAATAAATGTAAATGTAACGTAACTGAATTTCACCTTCAGTCGTTTCACTACGACATTACTGGATGGGAACATGCTTGTGACCAATCACCTCTGAGCTAAAGAGAAAAGGCCAATGAAAATTGGCGAGTGGATTTGCGTGCGATGCCACTCTCCCGTACAAACGGGTATATAAGATGGTGGCGCGCATACACTGCTTCGGAGCCTTGTCTATGAGCTGCTGTGGAGAGAAACAAAACAAAACTAAAAAGAGTTGCTGTTGAAGGTTGCTGTTGCTGTTCCTGAGTCCCGGATTCTCCCGGTGTGTGCAAGCAGCGAGCCGGCCGAGTGCCACGAGTCTCAGCCCTCTTTGGGCACCCCAGGAACAAAAACCTAAAAGAACAATTTTCTACACGGTTGTTGAGAGATGTCCTTCAGTAGGACTTCTTTCCGACTGTGCGCTTCCGGATGTGGTAGCTTCCTGACATCCGTCGCCGGTCATGATCGCTGCCGCTCGTGCCTAGGCCGAGATCACGCTAAGGCAGCTTTCATGGATGGGTCATGTCCTCATTACGAAAACATGTCCGTGGCCATGCTGCGGGTCTGCTCATCCTCTACCCCAGGCAGTTCAAGGGACCATAAAAGCCCCTCGGCTGACTCCGCTAGAGGCTTGGGTGGCCTCAGGTTGACGATTCGGAATGCTCCATCGGGCAAGCCCCCCACAAACTTCCGTTCCACCCCATGGTCTCGTGGAGCTGCCTCAGGATGACACTCACCCATCTCACTGCAGGCCAAACATCTCCTCCGTCTGCTTCTGTACCACGAGAACTGCTGGGCAAAGTCCTCGATGGTGTCGCCAAATAGGCCAACCTGGAAGACGGGCACGTCGAGAAAGCGGAGTTTGTCGACGTCGGCCATCTGCGCCAGGTTGAGCCAGAGGTGGCGTTCCTGGACCACTAGTGTGACCAATGGAATGTGCCATCCATTGGATGTGGAGAGCGAAGACGGTCGCTGAGCGCAGCTCCTGCATAACCGATTGGTCAGGACCACCCTCGTGCAGTTGTTTCAGTGCCTTGGCCTGGAGGACCTGCAGAATGGCCATGGCATGCAAGGCAGAGGCAGCTTGGCAAGGTGGTCGTTAGAGCCGACGAGAACCTGCAAGCTTTGGACAGGAGACACGGCCGATCCCATCTCCTGTGGCGCTCCAGACGATGATCAGATGTCTATCACGGCATCAGAGAGAGGGTCACCATCCCAGGGGGTCCCCACATGGCCGCCGCCCCTGTCTGAGGCTGACGCCGAGGTGGCGGCTCAGAACCCGCCCAGGTTCAGAGGCATCCGATTCACTTCTGTCCGCTCGGACACAGATGCCTGTTCTGTGTGCAGAGATTGCCATTCTCCTGGTGAAGGATGCAATCGAGCCGGTCTCTCCAGCCGAGATGAAGTCTACAGCCCTGAGCCCTCTGTAGCAGAAGGGCATCCGCATTCTCAACTATCTCGACGACTGGCTGATAATAGCTCACTCGAAGGATCAGTTGTGCGAGCACAGGGACTTGGTGCTCTAGCACCTCAGCCATTTGGGGCTTCGGGTCAACTGAGAGGAAAGCAAGCTCTCCCCAGTGCAGGCTATCTCTTTTCTTGGGATGGAGTTGGACTCGGTCAACATGACAGTGCGCCACTCTGGTGCTGCACCGCCTGAAGAATTTCAGGCACAAGACAGTGGTCCCTCTCAAAAACTTCCAGAGGTTCCTGGGGCATATGGTAGCAGCAGCCACAGTCGTTCCACTCGGCCTGCTCCAGATGAGACCCCTTCAGCGCTGGCTCCACGGCCGAGTCCCGAGATGGGCATGGCGCTGTGGCATGCTTCGGATTGGCGTTTCCCCGGAGTGTCGCTGCCTTTTCAGCCCGTGGTCCGACCCTGCGGTTCTAGGATGCTTCGATAGCGGCCTTAAGCTCATCCAGAGTGTTGGGTCTTGCGTCTCTCAACTTTCTCTTCACAATATCCCACAGATTCTCTATGGGGTTCAGGTCAGGAGAGTTGGCAGGCCAATTGAGCACAGTAATACCATGGTCAGTAAACCATTTACCAGTGGTTTTGGCACTGTGAGCAGGTGCCAGGTCGTGCTGAAAAATGAAATCTTCGTCTCCATAAAGCTTTTCAGCAGATGGAAGCATGAAGTGCTCCAAAATCTCCTGATAGCTAGCTGCATTGACCCTGCCCTTGATAAAACACAGTGGACCAACACCAGCAGCTGACATGGCACCCCAGACCATCACTGACTGTGGGTACTTGACACTGGACTTCAGGCATTTTGGCATTTCCCTCTCCCCAGTCTTCCTCCAGACTCTGGCACCTTGATTTCCGAATGACATGCAAAATTTGCTTTCATCCGAAAAAAGTACTTTGGACCACTGAGCAACAGTCCAGTGCTGCTTCTCTGTAGCCCAGGTCAGGCGCTTCTGCCGCTGTTTCTGGTTCAAAAGTGGCTTGACCTGGGGAATGCGGCACCTGTAGCCCATTTCCTGCACACGCCTGTACACGGTGGCTCTGGATGTTTCTACTCCAGACTCAGTCCACTGCTTCCGCAGGTCCCCCAAGGTCTGGAATCGGTCCTTCTCCACAATCTTCCTCAGGGTCCGGTCACCTCTTCTCGTTGTGCAGCGTTTTCTGCCACACTTTTTCCTTCCCACAGACCTCTTGCTTGAGGGTGTCAATGATGGCCTTCTGGACAGCAGTCAGGTCGGCAGTCTTACCCATGATTGCGGTTTTGAGTAATTAACCAGGCTGGGAGTTTTTAAAAGCTTCAGGAATCTTTTGCAGGTGTTTAGAGTTAATTAGTTGATTCAGATGATTAGGTTAATAGCTCGTTTAGAGAACCTTTTCATGATATGCTAATTTTTTGAGATAGGAATTTTGGGTTTTCATGAGCTGTATGCCAAAATCATCAATATTAAAACAATAAAAGGCTTGAACTACTTCGAGTTGTGTGTAATGAATCTAAAATATATGAAAGTCTAATGTTTATCAGTACATTACAGAAAATAATGAACTTTATCACAATATGCTAATTTTTTGAGAAGGACCTGTATATATATATGAATGCATGTTTTAAATGTTCTAATGTAACATTCTCATAATGGTAAATCAAAAAAAAAAAAAAAAAGATGGTAGATTGGAAAGTTCACATGAAGAATATTTTAAATGTTTAAGAAATATTCAGAAATAACATTTTCATAACAGTTGCATAATGATAAAATGGAACATTCACATAAACAAAAAAACTTTTAACTAAAAAACAAAACATAATTTAAATGTTGAGAGGACATTCTAATTGAACATCTGTATAATAGATAACCAAAAAAAAAAAAATAGACATATTTAAAATCAAGAAAAACTAATAAAAACTAAAAAACAAACAAACAATAAAAAAAGAAACTAAAACTAAAACTAACATGAAATAAAATTGTATTCAAATTAAAACCAATTCACAATATTAACAAAAACTAAAATATATCTCAGTGTTACTAACATAACACCAGTGCAAACTGTGAGATAAAGATCATCAGTCACCTTTATTATTATTATTTATTATTATTATTATTTTTTTTGTCCACACTGGAATCAAGCTTCCATACTCTTCATCTGTGAAATGACAGCTGAATCCAATCAGACTTTGATCAGCTTCATTTCTCAGTAACTGAGACACTGTGACAGCTGAAGAGTGCAGCTCAAACGGTTCAGACGAAGCTGAAACCATCAGGGATTTTGTTCAAAATAGGTCAGGCCAGATTGTGTTTTTGTGTTTACACCAATTGCAAAGTTCAACTCCAGAGCAGGAGAACTCGTTTCTGCACAAACAGACTCGGAGCTGCTCCGCTGTGAAAGACGAAGCAATACGACCGGAGGAGATCGCTGGCGTGTTGAAGACACCAGCAGCTTTAAAGATCTATTTGTCATCAGGAGCGCTGTACAGCTCGCTTATCAGAGTGTGTCTCGGTGACGTTGCCATGGTAACACTGTTTACAGCCTGCTGGTGTTCTAAAAATGGCACAGCGATGATGGCAAAGACAGACCTATGTAGGGTAACGTGAAAGATGAAATGTCACGTCCTCCTCATAATCAACATTTTACTTCAGAATCAGGTTAAAAACACAGGTATTTAGCATTATTGTCTGGGTGCAACAACTAAAAGTTGATTGATCAATGAAATAGATGAGTGATATTGATCGTTTTTGGCTCAAGGTCTGCATTTAAAGTCACCCCAGAGGTGTTCAGCTGGCTTTATGCAGAACAGTCAAGTTCTTCCACACTGACTGAATCAAACATTTCCCTATGAACCTTGCCTTATACACAGAGGCATTGTCATGTTAGAATAAGAAAGGGTCCTGTCTAAACTTTTGCTATACAATTAGAAGGACACAATTCCCTAGAATATCATTATATGCTTAAACATTAAGATTATTACTCATGGAAATTACTAAAGCAGTCAAACCTGTTCAGAAGGGGGTGTCCCAAAAGTTTTGGCAATATAGAGTATTTTCTCAAAATAAGATGTTATGTCAACAAAACTGCAGTTTTCTTATTCAAATTACATCTTTTCTCATAACAACGATGTGTTATGTCGTTTTGACATCTTTTCTCGTAAGAACGAGATGTTATGTTATTAAAATGAAATAATTATCGTGCTAAAATAATAATTAAAATAATAATTTCTTGTAATAACAAGATGTTATGTCGTTTTAATTACATCTTTTCTCGTAATAACGAATAAAATATTTTTTATTGTAATAATGAGATGTTATCTAATTTAAATGAAATAATTATCATGTTAACATGACATAATTTCTTGTAATAACAAGATGTTATGTTGTTTTAACATCTTTTCTTGTTAAAATTGCATATTTTCTCATAATAATGAGATGTTATTTTGTTTTAACATCTTTTCTCATTAAAATTACATCTTTTCTTGTAATAATGAGATGTTATGTTGTTTTAATGACATCTTTTCTGGTAAGAAACGAGATGTTATGTCATTAAAATGGCAACTATCTTGTTAAAATGTCATTATTTCTCGTAATAACAAGATGTTATGTCTGTAAAATTATTTTTTATTGTAATAATGAGATGTTATCTCATTTAAATGAAATAATTATCTTGTTAAAATTACATAATTTCTCATTATAACAAGATGTTATGTCATTTTAACATCTTTTTTTCGTTAAAATGACATCTTTTCTCGTAATAACAAGATGTTATTTTGTTTTAACAGTTTTCTCATTAAAATTACATCTTTTCTTGTAATAATGAGATGTTATGATGACATCTTTTAATAAAAGATGAAAGATGAGAAATGATGTCATTTTAACAAGATAATTATTCCATCTTAATGACATAACATCTCACTATTAAATTAAAAAATTACATTTTACTGACATAACATCTTGTTATTACAAGAAAAGATGTTTTAACGAGAAAAGATGTTACGAAATAACATCTCGTCTTACCAGAAAATATTGTTAAAACAACATAACATCTTGTTATTACGAGAAATGATGTCATTTTAACAAGATAATTATTTCATCTTAATGAGATAATAATTATTACAATAAAAAAAATCATTTTACCAACATAACATCTTATTACAAATAATGAAATCTTAACAAGATAATGTTAATGACATAACATCTTATCAGAAAAGATGTCGTTATTACGAAAAAAGATGTAATTTTAATGAGAAAAGATTTTGACATAACATTTTGTTATTGAGAAATTATGTAATTTTAACAAGATAATAATTTTATTTAAATGAGATAACATCTCATTATTGTAATAAAGAATTTCATTTTACCAACATAACATCTTGTTAACACGAGAAATAATGACATTTTAACAAGATAATTGACATGTAATGACATAACATCTCGTTCTTACCAGAAAAGATGTCATTAAAGCATCATAACATAACATCTTTTCATAACATCAGATGTTATGTCTGTAAAATGAATGTTTTATTGTAATAATGAGATGTTATGTCATAAAGATGAAATAAGTATCTTGTTACAATGACATAATTTCACGTAATAATGAGATGTTATGTTGTTTTAATGACAGCTTTTCTCGTAAGCAGAAGATGTTACATCATAACATTTTTTCTCGTTAAAAATTATATCTTTTCTCGTAATTACAAGATGTTATGTCAATAAAATGTCAACTTTTGTAATAATGAGATGTTATGTTATTAAAATGAAATAAAGATCTCGTTACAATGACATCATTTCTCGTAATAATGAGATGTTATGTTGTTTTTTATGTTGTCATCTTTTCTGGTAAGCACAAGATGTTATGTTGTAACATTGTTTCTCATTAAACATGACATATTTTCTCATAATAATGAGATATTATGTTGGTAAAATGTAATTTTTATTGTAATAATGAGAATTTATGTCGTTAAGATGAAATAATTATCTCATTATAATGACATCTTTTCTCGTAATAACAAGATGTTAAGTTGTTTTAACAACATCTTTTCTCGTTAAAACAACATCTTTTCTCATAATAATGAGACGTCATGTTGTTAAAGCAATATCTTTTATTGTAATAACCAGGTGTTCACGTTAAAACATAATTTTAACAAAATAATTATGTTGTTTGAACAACATCTTTTCTCATTAAAATGACATCTTTTCTCATAATAATAAGATGTTATTTTATTAAAATGATGTAATGACAAATAATCTTTGTCTGGCGTCCTTGTACAAATGTAACATTCGCCTACCATTCTCAAAATGACAGAATGGAATGTTCCTATAATGTTTGCATAACCAAGAAGAAACTTAACAGATAAAAAACTTCTAAACACATAGAAAACTGAATGTTTTGAATGTTTAAATTGCACTAAAAATAATTATCAAAACCTTCTAAAAACCTATTTTTGTTAGCCGGGTTGAAGCATTGTGTTCATCCAACTGTAGTAAAGACAAGGGCATCAAACGGCCTTATTTTGTCCTATTTGTATTCCATTCAAACCACTGGCACTGAGCTCTCGAACCAGAGCCTTTGTTATTTTAATTGCTGAAGAGCTCAAGCCACCTCAGTGAATATTCAGTTGGGCTCCGATCTAATCGCAGCTCTCAGAAACAGTGTGAATGACAGAACGCGGCCGTTAGAGAAAAGTGAGTGTGATGCAGAAACAGATACGGAGGGATGTGTTTGCTTATGCTGCGATGTGAGCGTATGAAAGATGCACACAGAGCCGCTTGTCTAATGCCATCTCCAATACTTCAAGCTTCATGTTGCCAAGGCAACCAGCAGGAGAGGAAATTAAACAAGAAGCAGGGATTATGAGAAACGTCCCACCAGGAGAATATATATGTACAAGAACACAAGAACATTCTATAAATCATCATATTAGAATGATTTCTGAAGGATCATGTGACACTGAAGACTAGAGTAATGATGCTGAAAATTCAGATTTGATCATAGAAATAAATTCCATATTAACAGATATACACACAGAAAACAACTGTTTTAAATTGTAAGAATTATTTACCATTTTTACTGTATATTTTTTTCAGCTTTTGTAAAAAGGACAGACTTAAAAACATGCAAAAATCCTTATTATACCAAACACACACAGTTATGCCATGAAGATGTTCAATTAAACCTATGCAGAAATCTTCACTTTATTAAACTTAAGACTTTATACGACTTTATGTGACCAACAGACTCAATTCTCAACATTGTTGACATTAAATTTTTCAAAATAAAATGTGTGAAAGAAATCTTTCATTCTTTAGAGCTCCTCAGCATCATGTTTGTGTCCATTAAGTTGATTATATACTTTAAACGCCTTAATTTTTTAAAAGTACAATAGCAATCAAAAGTTTTTGAACAGCAAGACTTCTTTTTAAATAAATCTCTTCTGCTCACCAAGCCTGCATTTATTTGATCCAAAGTACAGCATAATGTTATTTTACTATTGAAATTAACTGTTTTCTATTTGAATACATTGTAAAATGTGATTTATTTCTGTGATCAAGGCTGAATTTTCAGCATCATTACTCCATTTTTCAGTGTCACACGATCCTTCAGAAATCATTCTAATATACTTATTAGCTGTTAAAAAACATCTAAGAGACCTTTTGCTTGTATTTTTATAGGCTGATTACAATGTTGTTAGCAGGATTAGCATGTTGTTAGTATGTTTCTAGAATTATTATCCAGCTGTTAGCATGTTTCTACCTTAATTAGCATGTTACTATCATGTTGTAAACATGATTACCCTGCTGAAAAAAACAGCATATGCTGGTTAGGTAGGTTTTGATGCTGGTTTATGCTGGTTTTTGCTGGTTTAAGCTGGTCCATTGCTGGTTTAAGATAGTCCTTTGCTGGTTCATGCTGGTGCAGGACCAGCACAGCATAAACCAGCAAAGGACCAGCATAAACCAGCAAAGGACCAGCATAAACCAGCAAAGGACCAGCTTAAACCAGCAAAGGACCAGCATAAACCAGCAAAGGACCAGCTTAAACCAGCAAAGGACCAGCATAAACCAGCACAGGACCAGCTTAAACCAGCACAGGACCAGCTTAAACCAGCAAAGGACCAGCATAAACCAGCAAAGGACCAGCTTAAACCAGCAAAGGACCAGCATAAACCAGCAAAGGACCAGCATAAACCAGCACAGGACCATCTTAAACCAGCAAAGGACCAGCATAAACCAGCACAGGACCAGCTTAAACCAGCAAAGGACCAGCATAAACCAGCAAAGGACCAGCTTAAACCAGCAAAGGACCAGCAAAGAACCAGCTTAAACCAGCAAAGGACCAGCATAAACCAGCAAAGGACCAGCTTAAACCAGCAAAGGACCAGCATAAACCAGCAAAGGACCAGCTTAAACCAGCAAAGGACCAGCATAAACCAGCACAGGACCAGCTTAAACCAGCAAAGGACCAGCATAAACCAGCAAAGGACCAGCATAAACCAGCAAAGGACCAGCTTAAACCAGCAAAGGACCAGCATAAACCAGCAAAGGACCAGCTTAAACCAGCAAAGGACCAGCATAAACCAGCACAGGACCAGCTTAAACCAGCAAAGGACCAGCATAAACCAGCACAGGACCAGCTTAAACCAGCAAAGGACCAGCATAAACCAGCAAAGGACCAGCATAAACCAGCACAGGACCAGCTTAAACCAGCAAAGGACCAGCATAAACCAACAAAGGACCAGCATAAACCAGCAAAGGACCACCTTAACCCAGCAAAGGACCACCTTAACCCAGCAAAGGACCACCTTAACCCAGCAAAGGACCAGCATAAACCAGCAAAGGACCAGCTTAAACCAGCAAAGGACCAGCATAAACCAGCAAAGGACCAGCTTAAACCAACAAAGGACCAGCATAAACCAGCAAAGGACCACCTTAACCCAGCAAAGGACCACCTTAACCCAGCAAAGGACCACCTTAACCCAGCAAAGGACCAGCATAAACCAGCAAAGGACCAGCTTAAACCAGCAAAGGACCAGCATAAACCAGCAAAGGACCAGCTTAAACCAGCAAAGGACCAGCATAAACCAGCACAGGACCATCTTAAACCAGCAAAGGACCAGCTTAAACCAGCAAAGGACCAGCAAAGAACCAGCTTAAACCAGCTAAAACCAGCATACCAGCATCAAAACCTACCTAGCCAGTATATGCTGGCTGTTTTTTTCAGCAGGGTAACAAGTTACTAGCATGTTGTTAACACGATTAGCAAGTTATTAGCATGTTGTTACCATGATTAGTACATTTCTAGTATTGTTAAGCAAAGTTACTATCATTATTCTATTATGATTAGCGTGTTTGTAGCATGTTGTTAGCAAGTTTCTAGTATGATTAGTGTGTTGTTAGCATGATTAGCATGTTATTAACATGTTTCTAGCACAATTAGCATGTTATTCGTATGTTTATATCATAATTGGCATGTTACTAACATGTTGCTAGCATGTAGCATGTTTCTACCATGCATAACATGTTACTAACATTTTGCTAGCATGTTTCTACCATAACAAACATGTTACTGGCATGTTGCTATCAAGAAAAATGTGTTACTAGCAAGTTGTTAGTATGATTAACATGTTACAAGCTTAGTTAGAAAGTTACTAGCATGTTGTTAACATGATTCGTGTGTTATTAGCATGTTATTAGCATGGCTCTAACACGGTTAACACGTTACTAGCATGTAAGCATGCTTACCAAGAAACTAGCATGTTGTTAGCATGATTAGCGTGTTACTAGCATGGTTAGTGATTTATTAACATGATTCTAGCATGATTAGCATGTTTATAACGCAATTAGCCGTTACTAGAATGTTGCTAGCATAATTAGCCAGTTACTTGCATGTTTTAGCATGTTTCTAGCATGCATAACATTTTCCTAACATTTTGCTAGCATGTTTCGAACATGATTAACATATTACTAGAATGATTAACATGTTTCTAGCATTTTGCTAGCATGTTTCTACCATGACTAGCATGTTACTGACGTGTTGCTAGCAGGAAAAATGTTTTACTAGCATGATTTTAGCTATCATTATTATGTTACTAGCATGTTGTTAGCATGATTAGCATGTTACAAGCTTGGTTAGAAAGTTACTAGCATGTTTCTTACATGATTAGTGTTATTAACATGTTATTAGAATGTTTCTACCACGATTAGCATGTTACTAGCATGTAAACATGCTTACCAAGATACTAGCATGTTGTTAGCATGATTAGCAAGTTATTAGCATGTTGTTACCATGATTAGCACATTTCTAGCATTGTTAAGCAAAGTTACTAGCATTGTTCTATTATGATTAGCATGTTTCTAGCATGTTGTTAACAAGTTTTAGTATGATTATTGTGTTGTTAGCATGATTAGCATGTTATTAATATGTTTTTATCATTATTAGCATATTATTAGCATGTTTATATCATAATTAGAATGTTACTATCATGTTGCTAGCATGTAACATGTGTCTCCCATGCATAACATGTTATTAACATTTTGCTAGCATGTTTCTACCATAACAAGCATGTTACTGGCATGTTGCTATCAAGAAAAATGTGTTACTAGCACAATGTTACCTATAATTAGCAAGTTACTAGCAAGTTGTTAGTGTGATTAGCATGTTACAAGCTTAGAAAGTTACTAGCATGTTTCTTACATGATTAGTGTTTCATTAGCATGTTATTAGCATGTTTCTACCACGATTAGCATGCTACTAGCATGTAAACATGCTTACCAAGATACTAGCATGTTGTTAGCATGTTACTAGCAAGTTGTTATCAAGATTAGCAAGTTACTAGCATGGTTGGTGATTTATTAGCATGATTCTAGCATGATTAGCATGTTACTAGCATGTTTCTAACACGATTTGCTGGTTACTAGAATGTTGCTAGCATGATTAGCACGTTACTAGCATGTTGCTAGCATGATTAGTGTATTATTAACATGTTGTTATCATGATTCTAGAATGATTAGTATGTTATTAGCATGCTGTTAGTAAGATTAGCAAGTTACTAGCATGGTTAGCGAGTTACTAGCATTATTAGCATGTTACTAGCATGTTTCTAACATGATTAGCAGGTTACTAGCATGTTGCTAGCATAATTAGCAAGTTATTAGCATGATTTAGATCTCTCTGTTCAGAACATTTTGACTGGTAGTGTATTTTATTAATGCATTATCATATTGTTGAAATGTAAGCTACTTTAAATTGCTTCGTGACATCTAGTGTTACTAATATAATACTCATGCTGTGATTCTGGTGTCACCACCACCAACTAGCAACCATTATTAGATAAACACTCCTGATAAAGCAGCCAATAAATGTGAGATCAGTATTCAGTGGCACTGATGTTCTCCATGAGGAGGCCTCACTTACAGTACATTTGGATCTTTTTCTCTGTCATTTTTCTCATTACACTCACTGCAGGGAGTCTTCCAGTCATTACCAAGATCCCACTCTCAGCAATGTGGAGCAATGAAGATAATAGATCGTTTATCCACAGAGAAAAAAAATACAGCACAGCAAGCCCACATATTACTTTATCACGCTTATAATTACAGGCTTCAGTCGCCTAATTGCGATATTAATATCATTCTGTTATACTATTGCTCGTCAGTGCTGCACAAGCAGAAAATGAATGGTGCACAATGACAGTAAAAGACTATGTTTGAGAAGCATTTGATTTATGACTAAAAACAAATGCACACTAGAGTAAAGTTTGAGAACAAACT
This sequence comes from Cirrhinus molitorella, assembly GCA_033026305.1. NCBI lineage: Eukaryota > Metazoa > Chordata > Actinopteri > Cypriniformes > Cyprinidae > Cirrhinus > Cirrhinus molitorella. Next base: position 2,875,933 of record CM065122.1, on the reverse strand, counting down.
ATGAGCTGGCTTGAGAAAGCCTAGCCTGAAGGTTTGAAGCAGTTGTTAAAGTATGAAATTTGATGTTGGTAGCATGTTACTAGCATGATTTAATACATTGTTTACACGATTTAACTTGTTCTTAGCATGATTAACATGTTGCTTGCATTTTTATTTTTTTATTTGCAATGTCTCTGGGCAGCTCATCCAAGACCAAGTCCTATCTTAATGAATGGGGGAAATCCTGAAATTTCAAAAAATAATTAAATTACATATTTCAAATCAGCGTCAAAATCTGAAATGAACTGCCCCATGAATGTTGTTTCTTATGCTTAAATATCGTTTAAAAAACTTATTTTAAACTTATTTTAAACTTATACAACGCGCTTGGAACTGCGCATGCGCATCAGCCGTTCCAACCTCAGGTTTCTATGGAAACCAGCGCTCCTAACGACCTCGACTTTACCACTCAGCGATTGGCTCTTTCATTTAGAAGGCGGGATAATTCCGCCATACTGTGCATTGCAGTTTCTCCCATTCAGAAATATAGGTGAGAACCGTCTTTGTATTTCTATAGTCTTTGTTACAATGTTGTTAGCATGTTGTTAGCATGTTTCTAGTATTCTTAGTCTGTTTCTATCATGTTATTATCATGTTGAACCATGATTATCAAGTTACCAGCATGTTGTTAACATGATTAGCACATTTTAGCATTGTTAAGCAAAGTTACTAGCATTATTCTATTACGATTAGCATGTTTCTAGCATGTTGTTAACAAGTTTCTATTATGATTAGTATGGTGCTAGCATGTAAGCATGCTTACCAAGTTACTAGCATGTTGTTATCATGATTAACAAGTTACTAGCATGGTTAGAAAGTTACTAGCATGTTGTTAGCATGTTTCTACCATGGTTAGCATGTTACTAGCATGTTATCAGTATGCTTACCAAGTTACTAGCACATTGCTAGAATGTTTCTAGCATGATTAATGCATTACTAGCATGATTAGCAAGTTACTAGTAGGTTACTAGTATGTTAGCAGTATGCTTACCACGTTACAAGCACAATGCTAGAATGTTTCTAACATGATTTGTGCATTACTAACCTGATTACCAAGTTACTAGTAAGGTGCTAGCATTATTAGTTTGTTATTAACATGTTGTTAGCATGATTCTAGCATGATTAGCATGTTGTTACCATTTGTTGTTAGCACATTTCTAGCATTGTTAAGCAGTTACTAGCATTATTCTATTATGATTAGCATGTTGCTAGCATGTTGTTAACATGTTTCTAGCATAATTAACATGTTACTAACATTTTTCTAGCATGTCTCTAGCATGAGTAGCATGTCAATAGCATGTTACTAGCATGTAAGCATGCTTACCAAATTACTAACATGTTGTTAGCATGATTAGCATGTTTCTACCATGATTAGCATTTTACTAGCATTGTAAGAATGCTTACCAAGTTACTAGCATGTTGTTAACATATTTCTAACATGATTAGCACTGTTGCTAGCATGTTGTTAAAATGCTTCTAGCATGATTAACATGTTACTAACATTTTGCTAACAAGTTTTGAGCATGATTAACATGTTTACTATCATTTCACATGTTGTTAGCATGAGTACCATGTTTCTAACATGATTAGTGTGTTATTAGCATGTTAGCTAATAACAAGCATTTTAGCCTGTTTCTACCATGATTTGCATGTTACTAGCATGTAAGCATGCTTACCAAGTTACTAGCATGTTGTTATCATGATTAGCAAGTTACTAGCATGGTTAACAAGTTACTAGCATGCTGCTAGCATATTTCTAACATGATTAGCATGTTACTAGCATGTAAGCCTGCTTACCCGTAATTTGGATCAGTCTGAAAAGTTATAGCACACAGAGTCACACCAGTCTGAAGGTCTGGGCCAAGTTTGGTGGTTCTATCTTGAAAACTTTAGGAGGATAGAGGATTAAAACTTTGGCTCAGAAGAAGAATAATAGTAAGCTTAAATAGTAGATCAGTAAGTGGCTTAAGACACATTCAAATGCAATAAAGCTTTTTAAATCAAGTTCTCCCAAAAATTTACTACTAAACCTGATTACTTGTGGATTATTGTGATGTTTTTTATCAGCTGTTTGGACCCTCATTCTGACGGCACCCATTCACTTCAGAGGATCCGCTGCTCTTAAGGATGAATTTGTTTATTTTGTCTTACAACATTAACTGATGGACTGGAGTAGTGTGGATTACTTGTGGATTATTGTGATGTTTTTATCAGCTGTTTCGACTCTCATTCTGACGGCACCCATTCACTTCAGAGGATCCATTGCTCTTAATGATGAATTTGTTTCTTTTGTTTTACAACATTAACTGATGGATTGGAGTGGCATGGATTACTTGTGGGTTATTGTGATGTTTTTTATCAGATGTTTAGACTCTCATTCTGACGGCACCCATTCACTTCAGAGGATCCATTGCTCTTAATGGTGAATTTGTTTCTTTTGTCTTACAACATTAACTGATGGATTGGAGTGGTGAGGATTACTTGTGGATTATTGAGATGTTTTTTATCAGATGTTTAGACTCTCATTCTGACGGCACCCATTCACTTCAGAGGATCCATTGCTCTTAACGATGAATTTGTTTCTTTTGTCTTACAACATTAACTGATGGACTGGAGTGGCATGGATTACTTGTGGGTTATTGTGATGTTTTTTATCAGATGTTTACACTCTCATTCTGACGGCACCCATTCACTTCAGATGATCCATTGCTCTTAATGATGAATTCGTTTATTTTGTCTTACAACATGATGAACTGGAGTGGCATGGATTACTTGTGGGTTATTGTGATGTTTTTTATCAGATGTTTAGACTCTCATTCTGACGGCACCCATTCACTTCAGAGGATCCATTGCTCTTAATGATGAATTTGTTTCTTTTGTCTTACAACATTAACTGATGGATTGGAGTGGCATGGATTACTTGTGGGTTATTGTGATGTTTTTTATCAGATGTTTAGACTCTCATTCTGATGGCACCCATTCACTTCAGAGGATCCATTGCTCTTAATGATGAATTTGTTTCTTTTGTCTTACAACATTAACTGATGGATTGGAGTGGTGAGGATTACTTGTGGATTATTGAGATGTTTTTTATCAGATGTTTAGACTCTCATTCTGACGGCACCCATTCACTTCAGAGGATCCATTGCTCTTAACGATGAATTTGTTTCTTTTGTCTTACAACATTAACTGATGGACTGGAGTGGCATGGATTACTTGTGGGTTATTGTGATGTTTTTTATCAGATGTTTACACTCTCATTCTGACGGCACCCATTCACTTCAGATGATCCATTGCTCTTAATGATGAATTTGTTACTTTTGTCTTACAACATTAACTGATGGACTGGAGTGGCATGGATTACTTGTGGGTTATTGTGATGTTTTTTATCAGATGTTTACACTCTCATTCTGACGGCACCCATTCACTTCAGAGGATCCATTGCTCTTAACGATGAATTTGTTTCTTTTGTCTTACAACATTAACTGATGGACTGGAGTGGCATGGATTACTTGTGGGTTATTGTGATGTTTTTTATCAGATGTGTACACTCTCATTCTGACGGCACCCATTCACTTCAGAGGATCCGCTGCTCTTAAGGATGAATTTGTTTATTTTGTCTTATAACATTAACTGATGGACTGCAGTAGTGTGGATTACTTGTGGATTATTGTGATGTTTTTATCAGCTGTTTCGACTCTCATTCTGACGGCACCCATTCACTTCAGCGGATCCATTGCTCTTAATGATGAATTCGTTTATTTTGTCTTACAACATGATGGACTGGAGTGGCATGGATTACTTGTGGGTTATTGTGATGTTTTTTATCAGATGTTTAGACTCTCATTCTGACGGCACCCATTCACTTCAGAGGATCCATTGCTCTTAATGATGAATTTGTTTCTTTTGTCTTACAACATTAACTGATGGATTGGAGTGGTGAGGATTACTTGTGGATTATTGAGATGTTTTTTATCAGATGTTTAGACTCTCATTCTGACGGCACCCATTCACTTCAGAGGATCCATTGCTCTTAACGATGAATTTGTTTCTTTTGTCTTACAACATTAACTGATGGACTGGAGTGGCATGGATTACTTGTGGGTTATTGTGATGTTTTTTATCAGATGTTTACACTCTCATTCTGACGGCACCCATTCACTTCAGATGATCCATTGCTCTTAATGATGAATTTGTTACTTTTGTCTTACAACATTAACTGATGGATTGGAGTGGTGAGGATTACTTGTGGATTATTGAGATGTTTTTTATCAGATGTTTGGACTCTCATTCTGACAGCACCCATTCACTACAATAGATCCATTGGTGAGCAAGTGATGCAATGACACGTTTCTCCAAATCTGATGAAAAAACAAACTCATTTACATCTTAGATAGCCTTGAGGATGAGTACATTTGCAGCTAAAATAAATTTTTTGGATGAGTTACTGCTTTAATGCATTGAGATTGAACTCTTTGTCGTGTCTCTATTGATCACAAGTCGTGAGGTCTGTGATCTCACCTGGAAATGGTGTGATTCCCTGAGCGCTGCTGTCGGGATCGTTGAAGCGTGGCGGTGTATCCGTGACACATCGATCTGCCCTCATAATGACTCTCTGTGAACCAGACACACAGTCCGGCGCCTGTCCTTCTTCATAACTGCTGCTGGTTAAAGAAAACCCAAAGGTGGTTTAAGGATTTCAGTCTCTGAGAAACAACCTTTTTTTGTCCTAGTTTGAGAAATACAGAATTTGCTGTTATGCACTTAGTTTGATTTGGCGGAGACATTTGATGGGACTAAAAAATGTTTTGTTGTTGTGGAGAAATATGAAGGAGACGAGCAAAAGTTTCTTCTAAATCATTTCTTTTAAAATTTAATTTAATTTAATTTAATTTAATAAGTAAGCCTATGTGTTAAAATGTAATAGTTTTTCATTAATTTAATTTAATTTAATTTTATACAAAATTGCATTTTTTAATTGTATTTCTTTCCTGTTCATTCTGTTGTGTGTATCATCCACACAAATGAAAAACTTACTAAAAAGGCATTGATTTTTAGTAAGCCTACGTGTTAAAATGTAAGATTTTTTCATTAATTTAATCTTTTGACAGCCATAATAGTTTTTATTTTAAAGTCTACTAATTTTATTTTATACAAAATTGCTTTTATTTATTGGCTTTCTTTACTGTTTATTCTATTTTAAAAGTAAACGTCAAAAAACACTAAATTGTACCTAAAAGTCTTCATATTAATTTTACGTTTATAACGTGTCGTGTAAGTAAAACATATAAATTAATTTAAACATTAAAAACATATGTTTTTTTATATATATATATATATATAATTATTTAAATGTAATTAAATTTAATTTCTTTACTGTTCATTCTGTTGTGTGTATCATCCACACAGACTAAACATTGGCTAAAAAAGACAATGAATTTTTGGTAAGGCTAATTGTAAAAATTGAACAGTTTTTCATTCATTTCATTTATTTTATTATGTTTTTCAATTTTTCATTCATCATTTTATTATTTTATTTTATTTTATTTTATTTTATTTTTTATTTTTCAAAACAGCTAAATTGCACCTAACAGTTAAAGACTTAATTTGGTTATATGCTTTGATAATTTTGTTGTGATGTGCATTGGAATCACTGTATAAATCACATAAAAATACTGTAAAAAAAATCATACAAAAATGCATTTCTAACCACGAATGACATGCCAAAGTGTGTCGTGTGCAGCTGTGTTTCTGTGCTGGTACTTTGTCTGCATGGATCATCTTCACGGCTGCTTTATAAACTGTTTTTGTGAGATATTTTGCAGTCGTTCAGCCTTTGGCCAGTGGCCGCCTTCCTTGAGCTGTCAGCTGCGTCTCCATCAGTTCGCTTACAGGAGTCGAGACGCTGTCAGATTGAGAACGGCAGCGTCTTTAGATCGGCCATCATTCCAATAGCTGCACCGTTTTTATTGCTGTGACCCAGTCAACATGAAGATTTGTCACATGAAATAAGAAAACCTGGCAAACACATTCAGTTTTAGATTCAGTTCTGAATGTGATGAGATTTTTAAATGATTTGTAGAAATGAATCTGAAGAGAACAAAACTAGGGACTCTTTAGGAAACATTAAGGCCAAACATGTCATGCCATCAATGAGTCCAAGCTGAATGGCTTGATGAAGGTCAGTTCACTCACTTACTGAATGGATTGCTGTAAGAGCTGAAATACTGTCATCATGTACTGTACAGTGGAGTTTTGATGGCATAGAGTGCCGTTTTATCCCTCTATAAATAAAACATAGGCTTTCATTTATAGTGCTTTCTGTAGCAGCTGAAGATTGAAGAAGCATATATTTTTGAATGCGCAACCGTTCGGACTCAAACTATGTTCAATTATTGATCAAAGTGCATCACTGCATTACTAAACTTTCAATAGTTTCAACACAAACGCTCCACTGGAGCTCTGAGATGATGTTTACTGACCTTTAGATGTTTGCAGCGAAGATCTGAAGAATGTCCCAGCGTCAAATGCTTTGGGGAATGCCTTTGGCGAACCACGCTCTGAAATCCATGTGTAATCTATCAAACAAAGGGCGTGACTTCACAGGCATGTGGCGTAAGCGGCCAGGAAGCTATAAAAGTATGTGCGGCGGCTGGAAGTGTGGTCCGAGGTGCAGCGTCTCGTTCCCCCGGGGAACTAGGGTTACATAAGTAACCTGGGATGTTCCCCTTCGGTCACTTACACTGTGTCAAATGCTTTGGAAAATGAGATGCCCACACATCCAGACTTCCAAGTCCCTGCCCCTGGCAGCTAGGGCAAGAGAACAGAGGAGCCAGGAGTGGCTCGAAGATCAAGGTCAGAAAATCTGACAAAGGTGAGGGGCGTGGACCATCCCGCTGCGTTGCGGATGTCCTGGACTGGGACACCTGAAAGGAGTGCTTTGGAGACAGCCATGCCTCTGGTATAGTGAGCCTTGACCCCCAAGGGCAAGGACAGAGGACTCGTAGGTGGAGCAGATGGCATCAACGATCCATCTGCTCAAAGTTTTTTTTGATGCGGGCAACCCCCTCTGGGGTTTTCCATAGCACACAAATAACTGGTCCGACCTATGCCACAGGGCAGCTCTGTGGACGTAGGCGTCCAGTGCTCAGACAGGACATATGCAATTAAGTTCTGCTGCTCTGGATCATTGAAGGCAGAAGGACAGAAAGCCTGAAGCACAACAGGCTAGAGGTAGAGGTAGGGACCTTAGGTACATACCCTGCTCTAGGGTAAAGGAAGGCTTTGGCCATGCCAGGCAGAGATAGGAAGGGGCCACCGAAAGGGCCTGTAGGTCCTCAACTCTCTTAAGAGAAGACAAGGCTAAGAGCAACGTAGTCTTTTTAGTTAAGAAGTGGTCTGAAATCTCTTTGATGGGTTCAAACGGGAGTCCCATGTATGGATACGGTGTCGTGCAGGAGGCCTCAGCCTCAGCACACAGCGAAGGAAGCATGTAATTAGGGGATTCTTTCCCACTGGGGTGCCACCAAGAGGGGTGTGGTGGGCAGAGATTGCAGCCACGAGCACCCTCAAGGTGGAGTGGGCTATCCCTCTGGAGAAACGAGCCTACAAGAACACTGTACCAATCGGGTAGTTAACTGGGTCTAACTGGCGGTCTCCACACCATGAAGTGAAGAACCTCCACTTCAGGGCATATGCTTTCCTCGTAGATGGAGCTCTAGACTGGAGGATGGTCTCAACAACCTCAGAGACCAGAAGCTCTCAGGGGCCACACCCACAGCTTCCATAGCTCCGGGTGGGGGTGGAAGATGGTGCCACCTGCCTGTGAGAGGAGATCCCTCCTGAAGGGAATCTCCCATGGACAGCCGTCCAGATCCGAGAACCATACTTGGCCCGGCCAGTACGGGGCTACTAGGTGTAGACTGACTACATCCTGGCACACTCTCTCCAGAACTCCTGGGAGCAGAGCCTTTAGAGGAAAAGCGTACAGACGAAGCCTTGGCCACATCTGTAGCATGGCATCCAGCCACAGGGGAGCTGGATGAGTCAGAGAGTACCAGAGGGGACAATGCGATGTCTCCTGAGTCACAAAGAGGTCCACTTGAGCCTGGCTAAACTCTCTCTAAATCTGCTTCACCACCTCTGGGTGAAGCATCCATTTCCCGGGCCTTAGCCCCTGCCTCGACAGTATGTCTGAACTGTAGCATGGAAAGGAGTTTGTCCTGGGACCACAGAAGGATCTGGTGTGCCAGCTTGTTCAAGGGACGCGAACGCAGACCTCCCTGGTGGTTGATGTAGTAGACCATATGGGCGATGAGCAGTTCAGACGACGCAGATCTAAAATGGGCCTCAAGCCCCCATCCTTCTTTGGAACAATGAAGTACCGGCTGTAGAACCCGGCCTCCCTCTCATGAGGAGGGATCACCTCAATGGCCTCCTTCCTCAGGAGGGTGTTTACTTCTTGCTCCATGATCAGAGCCCGCTTGGGGCCCACCAGAGTGGGAAAGACCCCGTCGAAAGGCGGCGGCGAAGTGCCGAACTGGATGTAATACCCTTTCTCTACAGTACGCAGGACCCAAATAGACACATTTGGCAGTAGTTTCCACACTGCTAAATAGTCTAATAAGGGAACCAGCCTCTCGAGATTGGCCTCTGATGTTGCCTGAGCCGCTAGCTTGATACCCTGTAACGTCAGACTGGCAGGGAAACTCAGAACTAACTGCTATAGGAACCCCCATAGCCCCTCAGTTCCGCTACATAAGTGGGCGGAAAGACCCGAGGTATTAGCTCGCAGGAGACCGCTGTGCCCTGTAGCCCTGGCAGGGGTAGCAGACTGTTCTCCTGAGGGCACCGAGGAGAGACGGACACCGTGTAATGCAGTGCTACCCGCTCGTCCCTGGTAGGGTCTACCCTCACCAGTCCTGACGGACTGTCAGGACTGCTTCGCCGAGGAATTCCTCGACTGAAGCACGACCCTCAGATCAGGCTTCGCCTTGGAAGTCCCCTGCCTAGAGCGCCGCTGGTCTCTGTCTCAATGTGGGGGAGCCATTTTGCCATTCTGGGGGACAGATAGCTAGTTAATCTATTCCACCCAGGGCATCACCTTATATCCCCTCTCGCTAAGCCCCGCCACATTACCGTAGTAATCTGAGGCAGGGATGAACAGGCGAGAGGAGAATGGTCTAGCCCACCACCTCGACACCTTGGTGTGGAGGTCAGGGAAGAATGGAAGGCTCTGACGTGGAGGTAGTGCCTTAGTCCGTACGAAGCATTCATCTAGCCTGCTTTTCTGATGGCTCATGATGTTTCTTGGTGGGCCAGTCAATCTTTAGCTTTGACACCGCACGAGTGACCACCTCCAAGAGTTCCTCATTCTGGGGCAACTGAGGGAGCAGATCCTCAGCGGCGCTCTCCTCATCTTCCCCCTCGGAGGAAGAGAGGTGAAGTGCCGAGCACGTTTCCTGGGGGGAAGTGACTACAGCACGGGTTTCCGACCCCTGAAAATGGGCTGCCGATCTGGTGGGTGAGGAAGGAGATAGGGGGTTACCCGTCTCCATTCCCTCCACCAGATTGAGCTATGAATCCCACGACGGAAGCAGGGCCAACACAGCAGGGAACGCTGGTGAAGGCTCCCTCCTCATAGAAAGCCTTCCGGGATCGGAGCACTCACATTGGCAGGAGTTCACAATGCGGGCAATCAGCCCCCTCGAGGGCTGACGCAGCGTGCTCCGATCCCAGGCAGACAACACAGCTTGAAACGCTGCCTACCCTCACTCAAACTTTCTTTTCCCCTAGCTGACATGTTTCTCAAAACAAAAGCTGTGCAAACGGGCACAAAAAAAAAGGTGAAACAACATACACAGACACAGAGCGCTTAGCTGAAAGACTGAAGCTGACGCCGTTTGTCGGCGCACATGCTTTTATAGCTTCCTGGTCGCTTACGTCACACGCCCGTGACGTCACGCCCTTTGTTTGATATATTACACGTGGATTAAGAGTGTGGTTCGCCAAAGGCGTTCCCCAAAGCGTTTGACGCAGTGTAAGTGACCGAAGGGGAAATGTAGCTCACCAGTGGATCCTAAACAGCTGATCAAAACATCATAATAATGAACCCAAGTAATCCACACCACTCCAGTCCATCAGTTAACATCTTGAGGAGACAAAAGCTGAAACAAATTCATCAAGTCGTCTTTAACATTATTATGGATTATGGACTTGTATTTTAGTTAAAAATGTCTTGATGGATTTTTTTCAGCTTTTGTCTTCTCAAGATGTTAAGTGATGGATTGGAGTGGTGTTTTATTTAATTTTATTTTAGTAATTTTTTTATTTTTATTTTATTGAGCCACAACACAATTTTGCAAAATTGCACCAAAAACTAAAAGACTTCATCTTAATTTTACATGTTTGTAATGTATAAGTAAAACATATAAAACTACATTAAAAAATAAAAACATAAGTTTTCATGGTGTTTTTAAAGTGTACTACTTTATTTTATTTAAATTTTATTTTATTTGATTTTTTTATATTTTATTTTCTATTATTTTATTTTTTTTTATTTTTTTATTTTTTTTGAGCCACAACACACTTTTGTAAAATTGCACCAAAAACTGGAGAAATATGAAGGAGATGAGCATGAGTTTCTTTAATCATTTATTTTAAACTTTAAAATTATTTTATTTTATTGAGCCACAACACCCAATTGCACCTAAAAATTATTAATAAATTAAAAACATACATTTTCATGGTATTTTTAATTGTATTTCTTTACTGTTGATTCTGTTGTGTGTATCATCCACACAAACTAAAAACGTAACAATTGCACCTGGTTATTTGCTTTGATAATTTTGCTGTGATGTGCATTTGAATCACTGTATAAATCATATAAAAATACTGTAACGCTATCTCCAGTGGAAAAGGTCCATCTGCTGTTGTCCCCTAAATCAAAATCCAGCCACATATTTGTTTAAAGATGCTTTGGTTTGTAAACAGTGCTTGAACTATGCAGATTTCTCTCCTAATTCAGACCAGACCACTTTTTCACTGGAGGAAGAAGCCTTATTATGGATTATGGACTCTGTTTTAGTTAAAAACGTCTTAATGATGGATTTGTTTCAGCTTTTGTCTGCTCAAGATGTTAACTGATGGACTGGAGTGGCGTGGATTACTTGTGGATTATTGTGATGTTTTTATCAGCTGTTTGGACACTCATTCTGACGGCACCCATTCACTACAGATGATCCATTGGTGACACAGTGATCGAATGAGATATTTCTACAAATCTGGTGAATAAAACATACTCATCTACATCTTGGATGACCTGAGGGTGAGCACATTTTCATTAAATAGCTCTAATTGTAACGATAACAACACTGGAATATTGAACCGCTTTCAAAACATTGTTTCCCAAGGAAAATTCATTAGTAAAGTGTCTGCTCTATATTTACAATATTTAACATTTTCCACATGCATCTTGGTGTCGGTCAGCTGTACAAATGCTAAAACCTTTAATTTGACACCTATATTGTAAAATAACTCATTCTGACTGCTGTACCTTGAGGCTTGTTTCACACATCTGCATGCGTTCGGCTTTCACACAAAGCCGGTTCTGCTGCATTTCAGAGCTGTGGCTTGATCATCCTGTAAAGTAATTTAAAAGAGGAATATTGCATTTACAACCTAATAGTAAATAATTTAGAGAGACAAAACATTCTAAAGCACACCTAAAGAAGACCTCTTTATAATATACAAATAGCATAAGAGAGACCTATTGAACCTATTGAAACCGTGCTTCTTCTTCCACTTCTTCCACGAGATGTAAAATTTGGCACACTGATAGAGAACAGTCTGAAATGTCACCATAGCAAATTTGGAGTCTCCAACTCGAACTCTCTAGCGCCACCACTTGTCCAAAGTTTCACTCATGTTTATGCTAATAACTTTTGAACCGTAAGCCACAGAAGGAAAATGTTTTCCTCTGATTCCCTGGGACATGTAGAGTTGAATGGACACCAAAATTCAAAAATCGCAAGGTTTCATTTTTTTCACTATTTTTAATTGTTCATAAAACCTACTTTTGCGAACTCCTCCTAGACGATTTGTCTGATTTTCACCAAAATTGGCTCAAATCAAAGTTATGGAATTCAAGTTGATTGATAACACACTTGGTGTGTGTTATAACAAGCATGACCTGAGGCTACCTGCAATGTTTTGGCGCAGTGCCATCTAGTGGTCAGGAGATATGAAAAATGGCTATTTTATCTTATAACTTCTGAGTGGTGTGGTCAAAATCACAAATCTGGTCTCTTTAGATTCGGTGCATCATACCGAGTCAAATGATACCCAATTTTTTTACCATGTCAGCAATGTAATTTTGGGCGTAGGCTATTTTAAATTTTGTAGTAAAATGCTATATTTTATGAACGCATTGACGTATCGTTAGAAAGCTTGGTATTGGTCATCAGCCCTGAAGGAGCCTGAGAAGTTTGGAGCCAGAGACACCTAGTGGTAAAATCAAATATTCACGTTTATAACTTCGGGTGTGGTCGACTTATTTTCACGGGAGTCACTTTTTAAACTCCTGAATCCTTGTCGAGTCCAGCGATACCAAACATGCCAGGTTTTGCCTTATGGTTTGTGCAACGTTGCATTTTAAAGCTAAAAAAAACATTCGCAAATATCTTAGAAACCGTTACTCTGATCGACTCGAAACCACTGCAGGAAATTCGCAAACATAGCGTGCCGGCTATACCCTAATGCCCAATTGCCAAAATGTTGATAGTAAGTGGCAAAAAAATGCAAACAAAGTCAGCCATTGGTCATTTGTTCTCTTCTCATATATAAAAATGTCTATACTCCCAAACAAAATGAGATATTTTCACCAAATTTGACACACATATGTATGGGCTCACTCTAATGACACACAAGCAATTTGATGGGATTGTGCCTCTTGGTGGCGCTATAATTGAACAAAACATGAAATTGCCATTGACTACAATAGAGTATTATGATATAAAATGCTACATTTTTACCAATGCTACATTTTTCAAAACTTTTTGAGACAGCGCCACCTTGTGGCCAAAAGTGATAACTGATTAAATCATATTACTAGTGGTTGTTTTCATGATTTTTCAGCCATTTTGACTAAAATCACCTTAAAATGGCTTTAGTTACTCATTGCTGCAGTTGGTCTGATGATTCCCTTGCCTAGTGCATGGCCCCGTAATTGCTGCTTGAAGCTATATTTTAATATTAAATTATTATTAACATCATTTTTTCCCATGACTTGTTGGACAATTCCAAGACAGACAAACTTTGCTGCCATCTGTTCAAAACTGCTAAAAATTATACCATTTTAGGATGAGCGATATTTATACCTCCACCTATTGCAAAACTCAACTGTTTCTAAAGATATTTTTAAATAAAAACAAATCTGTGGTTCTTTTATGGGTCACACCATAGGACATTGCATCACACTAAAGGACAGAAATAGTGGTTATTAAAGAACTATTTCATTTTGAACATGTCAAAGGAGAAAGACACTTTAATTTTGATACAAACAATATCAAGATGTTTTTTAAACAAAACAAAATAAATTTCAAATCAACAAAATTCAGCCTCTTAGTCAATCAGTATGTTACTGAAACTCTTCTAATCTAGAGCATGTGCAGCACAGCTAAATGTGACTGATGTTCAATCTATATTCATTGTTTAAATCTAGGTTAAAGACACGTCTTTTTAGCCAAGCATTCAAATAATGCCTCTCATAATCTTTTACTGCAGTTATATCTGATCAAATGCACATTATTAATCTTTAGCTTCGGTTGAAAAATTATTTTTGCTTGGTTCGAACAGCAGCTACGCTAATTATGTTCCTATTTGTGCTCTGTATCTGCCATTGGATTGACATCCTGTGGTAACTAGGAATTACACAAGCTTCAGTCTGGATCAGGAACACATAAGAAGAGATGATGCCAATCTCATGGAGGACTTCAGATGATGCCAGCCCTAAAACAACATACATAACTACCGTATTTTACTACAGTAGTTTGATTGCAACATAAAATCATTACTGTTAATAGTATTTGAATGTTCGATTACATCATATTACCATACATCTGTGCCATATGTACATCAACTTGGCATAGGCACCACTATTAAGCTACTACTAAATATATTGAACAAACTAATTTGCTGTAAGGTTGCTTTGCCACGATATGTATCGTGAAAAGCGCTATACAAATAAACTTGACTTGACTTTAAACTATGATGTTTATTTTTGTTTACGTTCTGCATGGTTCTCTTAGGATCCGCAAATTCCTCTCCCTCAGTTCTTTCTGTTTCAAAAACAAAGTATCACATTGTGAACTTATTTTCATGACACTTGCTAGCAGTACAAGTTTTCTGCAAAAAACATCAGGAAATAGTTAAATTGGCTTGAGAAAGCCAACTTACTGATATTCTATTTAAACGTCTTATTATACTATATTATACATTATATAGTAACTTGCTAATCATACTAGAATCATGCTAGAATCATGCTAGTAACTTGCTAATCATACTAAAATCATGTTAGTAACTTGCTTATCATACTAAAATCATGCTAGTAACTTGCTAATCATACTAGAATCATGCTAGTAACTTGCTAATCATACTAAAATCATGTTAGTAACTTGCTTATCATACTAAAATCATGCTAGTAACTTGCTAATCATACTAGAATCATGCTAGAATCATGCTAGTAACTTGCTAATCATACTAAAATCATGTTAGTGACTTGCTAATCATACTACAATCATGCTAGCAACATGCTAGAAACATTTTAAACATGCTAGAAACACTAACAACTTTCTAATAATGTTAATAACATGCTAATCATGCTAGCAACATTGCTAACCATGCTAGCAACATGCTAGTAATGTTAGCAACATGTTAATAACTGGCTAATGATGCGAACAACATGTTAATTGTGGCATGCTAATTGTGCTAGAAATATGTTAACAACATACTAATCATGCTACCAACATGCTAGTAACTTGCTTATGCTAATGATGCTATAATCATGTTTGCAACATAGCTAATCATGCTAGCAACATGCTAGTAACTTGTTATTCATGTTAGCAACATGGAAGTAACTTGCTAATTATGCTAGCAACATGTTAGTAACTGGCTAGTAGATCATCTTCAGACCATACTGGCAAATGCTAGTAACATGCTAGTAACTTGCTTATGCTAATCATGCTAGAATCATGGTAGCAAAATTGATAATCATGCTAGCAACATGCTAATAAGTTGTAAATCATGCTAACAACATGCTAGTAACTTGCTAATGATGTCAACAACATAGTAATGGCATTCTAATCATGTTAGAAAAATGCTAACAACATCCTAATCATGCTAGCAACATGCTAGTGACTTGTTTATGCTAGCAACATGCTGGTGACATGCTAATCATGCTAACAACATGCTAGTAACTTGTTAGTCATGCTAGAAACATAATATCAACTTGCGAATCATGTTAGTAATATGCTAATAATGCTAGAATTATGCTAGCAACATGCTAGTAACTTGTTAATCATGCTAGAAACATACTAACAACTTGCTAATCATGTTAGTAACATGCTAATCCTGCTAGAATCATGCTAGCAACACTGCTAAGCATGCTAGCAAAATGCTAGTAACTTGTTAATCATGCTAGCAAAATGCTAGTAACTTGTTAATCATGCTATCAACATGTTAGCAACTTACTAAGGATGCAAACATCATGCTAGTGGCATGCTAATTGTGCTAGAAATATGTTAACAACATACTAATCATGCTAACAACATGCTATTAACTTGCTTATGCTAATCATGGTATAATCGTGACATTGCTAATAATGCTAGCAACATGCTAGTAACTTGTTATTCATGTTAGCAACATGGTAGTAACTTGCTAATGATGGAATGCTAATCATGCTAAAATCATGCTAACAACATGATAATCATGTTAGAAACATGCTAGCAACATGCTAGTGGCATGCTAATTGTGCTAGAAACATGGTAACAACATAATCATGCTAGCAAAATGCTAATAACTTGCTAATCATGTTAGCAACATACTAGTGACATGCTAACAATATGCTAATCATGCTAGTAACTTGCTAGTCATGCTAGCAACATACTATTGACATGCTAATCATGCTAACAACATGGTAATCATGCTAGTAACTTGCTAACAACAAGCTTTTAAAACTACTTTAAACTTCAAACTATTTCAGACTGAAAACCGATAAACTTAAAACTTTCTAAACTTTTTAAAACGTATTTTTTACTTTTAAATTATTATTATTATTTTATTTTTTTGCTATTACTGATTATTTACTATTACTGAATAATATACTTTATCTGGTTCTAAACATGATGGTTGATGCACTGCGCCTGCGCAGACGTTTGGTATGGAATGCGTGAGCGCACATATGGATCAGATTGTGAACTTTTATAATGTGAAATTGGACAACAAATGAGTGCTAACATATTCTACTATTACTAAATAGTATATTTTGCATTCAGAAGATTATATGGAAGGAGTTCAGGTGAAAACCAAATTCAGTCCATTCAAAAATTGCCTGCACTCGATTGCGGACTTAGAAATGACCCACCAAAAAATGGGTTTTGGATATTTGTAAAGCTCAAAGACATTTTTCACGGAGAGAAAGTATCTAACCTGTGTCTTCTCTCTAATGGACAAATGACTCATCTAGAGCTTTATTTAAAGCAGAAATGGTACGTTTCTCTCTTTTTTTGTTCTGCAGCCGAGGGATTGAAGGATAATGTGACACATAAGAAACACGAAGCTGACATATAGAGACCTTCATTGATTTCTCACTCATTACAGCTTTAAACTACGATATTATGACAGCATCCAGTTCAGATTTAATGACCGCATTATATAAGAATATATAAAAAGGCCAATCTCTGACCACAGCTTTATGAAACCAAGCGTCTCCTATACAATTACCCTTCCTACAGACCAAAGGTCATCGCTCGCAGGATTTAATGACCAGTTTGATGATCGCACCTGTCTCGTGAAGACACACAAAGCATGCTTTTTATATTTCATAATCCTGAACCGCAGCTTTTGAGTTTTACTCGAACACTAAAAAGCCTAAAAACGCTAAAAGAACTGCTGCTGTGAAGAAAGACTACAATTTTTCATTTTTGCATGAATACATTTCTTTCCAGCAGGGACTTTTGCACTGTTTTGACACTGACAGACACAAATTACAAGGCACGAGATCATAGAAATAATGCACTCGATTTTCTTGTCACTCATTGTCAGTCTGTTTTATAGGTCAGGCGCTGTTTGATTTAAAGATGTTGAAGGAAATGAGTTTCGACAGTGTCAGTGACAGTCAGTGACCTGTCATATTGTGGATCAAACAGATATTATTCATCGCCTGAAGCGCCACAGAAATCATATAGAATAGGATAAACTGAGACTTAAGGCTACAGGATAAAAAGTCAGAAATTTCAGCATCTTTATCTCCAGATTACATGACAAAAATTTTAGTCAGTAATGTAATGTGTTACATTATACATTTTAGGTAATATAATCAGATTACTTTTGATTGAACTCGTTTATCACATTGATTTAAATAGGATTATCTTGTACCATAATGATATAAAAAATTCAAAGAGTAAGATGAAGAAGTAAGATGAAGTGCATTAAACATTATATTACATCAAGGTTTCCCAAACTAGGCTTCGAACATGAACTGTAGAGGATTTGAGAGTTAAATGAAAAGTTGACAATTAAATGATAATTAAAAAAAAATAATAATAATAATTTTAAAACACAGTCCCTTTCAAGGGTATTTCTCTAGTCTTTGTTTTAAAATAACAATTAAAATAAAACACTTACTAAAAAAAGATGAATTATTTTTTATTTACTTCATGCCATGTGACCATTAATCAACGTCAAAGAAACCGTGAACATGCAAATGTGAAACTTAATTATTGAAATACTTCTTTTAAAATCTCAGGGATACTTAAAGTAAAGTATATATTTGGTGAATAAGGTTTAGATGACAAAACGTTTTGGAATGCCTGCATTACAAAATTAATAATGTGAATATATGCATTTGAATGAGTTTGAAAAACAAAAGCCTTCCAAGGACATAATACAAGGTTTAAAAAAAACTACAGAGTGATAATTCAAATAAAAATGAATGTGTTCATCAGTAGTTGATGCAAACGCTTCTTAAACCTGAAATGATTTTGTAAATCCAGCGGTCAAATGCTGTATCGCCATCTGTATAATGACTAGTCTATGTGTGAATTTATACAAAACTGGACTTTCTGAATGTATATAATTGTACATAAATGTAAAGAAAGGAACGTTTAAAAGATGAAAAAGAGAAATTAGGGAGAATCAATGAATTATGAATAATTTATTGCTGTTGTGTGAATAATTTGTAATCATGTAATCCATCAAAAAAGTGTAGTCTGATTATGAGTATTTTAAAATGTAATTTACTTAATTTTTGGATTATGTAATCCAGATTACATGCAATCAGTTACTACCCAGCTCTGGTAACGTAATCCATTACATTGCACATTTTATAATATAATCAGAGTACTTTTGTCCTAACTCCTTTTAGGATAATCTTGAACCATATTGATATTAAAATACAAGGAGTAAGAAAACATTCCATTTGTTGTTATTAAAAACATTAGGTGCATTCAATTTTATATTACATCAGGGTTTCCCAAACTGGTGTTTATGAAGAAAATGCAGGTGGTTTATGAGTTTAATAATGAATTAAATTGTAAAAAATGTTACATTCAAATAAATTATTTTAAAACCAATCAAAGCAATAATAATAATAAAACAGAATAATATTTTATTGTGACCACAACCTATATCAGGGAACCAAATAAAATGAAAATGTGCACTGAAAATCAAAAACAATAAGTAAATTTACTTTAAAAAATTTTTGGCAAGTTTTTGTAGTAAGTAGAATTTAAGTATGGAATTAAGTAAAATTTACTTCACTAAGTTAAGTAAAATTAGCGAAGGAAATAAGTAAATTTAACATGTAGTTCGAGTTTGATGAGTATTTCTACTTTCTTGTTTCAAGCAAAAACTCACTTAATTTTGACTTGTTTTTTTTTTTTTTCTGCAAACAAGACAATTTTTTTTTACTTGTCTAGAAAATCCTTCTTTTTAGATATTTTGACTGGAAACAAGACAAAAATTCTAAGTAAGAAAACATTTCTTTCATTTTTTCATGTTAATGTAAAAATGAACCAGTAAGAAATCTAGTGTCAGTTTGAGCTTGTTTTTGTGTGTGTGTTTGATTACTAGCGTATATATATATATATATATATATAGCCACTGAATAACATAATCTCATAAATAGCAACCGTTTAATAATACATCAGTGTTTTGCGCTTCTTCTGTCTGTCAGTGCCTCTGCTTTTGCCTTTAATCACCAAAATGTTTTGTGCAACAGTTGCATTTTTTTCATATGCTCAGAGAGGCAAAAGAATATTTCATATCTACTGCAATTGTGCCAGATTTCAGAATTTAGTTCTATCAAGTTCAACCACCTGCCACAGACTCCCATGGCAGAACCATAATAGGAAACCCAACAGATGGAATAAGTGTCTGCACACCTTTGGTTTTAGCTCCTAGAAAGGAATTGAGAAACAAAAACAGAAGAAATCGCTTTGCTAAAGCTGTCTGGTCCTCTAGATAATGTGATTGATGCTGTCAGTCACACCGGCGTGACCCGTCTGTCACTAAAGCAACACGCACAACCTTTTAGCATTTGCAATCGTGTGCTAAGTGAATCTGTTTCCAAGGCAACCTGGGTTCCCGATAAATTCCCTAGAGGTGTGAGCTGGTGAGCCTATTGTTTATTTCCGTTTTAATTTGATAGATATTTTTGAAAAGAAAAACAGAATACAGGTTGTACGCAATGTTCTTTTTTATCCATTCCATTCTATTCAAACCGTTTGAAAACTCTGTAGGGAGGCTGGATAATATAGTCAGGGTTATTAATTAAAACTAAAAATAGAAAATACAATTAAATGTAAAACCCTCGTTAAATATTCGGCAAATAAAAATGACAAAAACACAACTAAATTATTCAAACTTTAACTTTAAATTTAAATCTAAATTTTAAACAATTCAAAATATTAAAAACACAATAGCATCTCTATACCTGCAGGTAATCGCACTTGAATATAATATTTCAATGCTATCTCATGATCAGTTTGTACGAGGTGACTAATTTCGAGGACCTCACTCATACAATTTTGAAAATTTTCTTTGAGGGGTAGGCCATTCATACGAATTCCACGAATTTGCTACCTCGTAAAATACGTATGATTTTTCACAAAGCGTACAAATTTGTACAACCTGGCTCGAAATTCAAGAAAGATGTTTTACCGTTTTACACAAAACAATATTTTTATGTTATATTTGTGATGTTTAAATAATATAAACATTTAAATAAAATATGTGTAGCCTATAATATAAAAAAAGACAATACTTCGATGTCATGCAAGCGTCTGTTTGCACACATTTTGATAATGCAACATTTTCAGTTATGTCAATGTTATTGTGATGTTCCAGTTATATAAACAATTAAATAAAATATGTGTATAATTATTTTAAAAATGACAGTACTTCGATGTTACCTCTGATCCAAAACAAAATTCACTCGGTTGCTATGGTTACCGCATTGGCGAACGCGAATTCTGTTCAGAAGCATGTGCTTTGCACATATTTTGATGTAATGTAAAATTTTTGGTTTTGTCGAAATGTTATTGTGATCAATTTGTGATGTTTAAATAATATAAACAATTAAATAAAATAAGTGTATAAAATGTAAAAAAAAAAAAAAAAAAAAATTGAAAAAAAAAAAAAAAAATTGTTACCGTGGCACGGAATGTGATTTTTGGTTATGTCGAAATATTATTATGATCTATTTATGATGTTTAAATAATATATAATATGTGTATAATAATAAAAAATTACAGAACTTCAATGTTACTCCTATTCAAAACAGAAATCGCTCGGTTGCTATGGTTACCGCATCGGCTAACACAAATTCTGTTCGCAAGCATCTGTTTTGTGCATATTTTGATGTAATGGAGATTTCGAAATCTATTTGTGATGTTGAAATAATATAAACCATTGAAATATGTGTATAATAATAAACAAATTACAATACTTCGATATCATGTCCGATCCAAAACAGAAATGGCTCAGTTGCTATGGTTACCATGTCCGCAAATGCAAATTCTGTTTGTGAGTGTCTGTTTTGCACACATTTTGAGGTAATGTAACATTTTTTGTTATGTCGAAATGTTAGTGATGTTTAAATAATATAAACAAGTTAATAAATGTTACGTCTGATCCACTGATCTATATATAATGACAATTAATAATGATAATTCTCTATTATAGATCAGTGGTTATAAATAAACAGTTATACTATAATTGCAGTTAGATAAGGTGAGAAACACCGTAATAGCGACCATAACCAGATACTAGTTGTCATATGTGTAAGTTTTTAGTCTTTCTGCTATCTTTCTCTCCCTGTAGGAGGTTGAATGAGTTTCACTGCATTCAAGAAATACAATAATACAATACAATAAATATTTATGCTGAATGCAATTGGTTGCCTTGTAGTTTTTTTTTATTGCATTATTTTAAACTTTTCTATTATGTTTAATGCACTTTTTTAAATTGAACATTAAATCGTTAAATCGAAACCTATAAAAAATGAGTGCTTGATAATGTCCAAATGCACATTAAAATGTATTTAATCCTAAATACTACACTATAATATAAATACTATATTAGAAAACGTTATCTTTTAAATGGTCAGGATCATTATCGCACACAATATTTGGTACAAAAAACTTCTCAAAATATTAACTAAATAGAACTGAACTAGGCTATATATTACAATTATTTAACTGAATAAAAGTTACACTTGAGGTGTTTGGTCACATTTGACTGTCAGAGAGTATGAGAACATATTAATGCTGTCTCTTTATCACTCCCCAGAATAAAATGTGATTGTAAAACGTATTCAGTGTAGCTATCAACGCACAATCAATGCACATTATCTGTTAATAATTACTCGAAATTGCTGCAAATATAATGAAACTGCTGTGTATCCTGCTTAAACACATTCAAACACATTGACAGCGCGGAGTTGTTTGGAACTATTAAGAGCTCCATGAACCACGTGACCACGCAGCGGCGAGATCAAAGCGTGTCGCAACTCTGTGTTTCTCAACGGCTCTGGTCCGATCCAAAAACAGAAACCGCTCGGTTGCTATGGTTACCGCAGCTGCGAATGCAAATTCTGTTCACCAGCATCTGTTTTGCGCATATTTTGATGTAATGTAAAATTTTAGGTTTGGTCAAAATGTTATTGTGATCGATTTGTGATATTTAATAATATAAACAATTAAATAAAATATGTGTAGAAAATGTAAAAAAAAAAAAAAAAAAGTCCGATCGAAAACAGAAATTGCTTGGTTGCTATGGTTACCACACTGGCTAATGTGATTTCTGTTTCGCGCACATTTTGATGTAATGTAACATTTTTGGTTATGTCGACAACTACTGAAAAGTAAGGAAGAATACATTTATGATTTAAAATAATAATAATAATAATAATAATAATAATAATAATAATAATAATAATTAGCCACCTCATAAAATATGTGCAAATAAAGACGTTTTTCACGAAACAATAGTTTTACGATCTATTAGTGATGTTGAAATAATATAAACAATTAAATAAAATGTGTGTATAATAATTAAAAAATACCATATTTCGATATTAAGTCCAATCCAAAACAGAAATCGCTCAGTTGCTATAGTTACTACATCGGCAAACGCGAATTCTCTTCAGGAGCTTCGGTTTTGCGCACATTTTCATGTAATGTAACATTTTTGGTTATTTGAAAGCACTATTTAAAAGTAAGGAAGAATACCTTTATGATTTAAAATAAATAATAATAATTAGCCACCTCGTAGCCTAAAATATGTGCGAATGGCAGCACAAAAAGACGTTTTTCATGAAACGATAGTTTTACGATCTATTGGGGATGTTTAAATAATATAAACTATTAAATTAAATGTGTGTATAATAAAAATAAAATTACAATATTTCGATATTACGTCCAATCCAAACCACAAATCGCTCGGTTGCTATGGTTACCGCATCCGCGAACACGAATTCTGTTCGCGAGCGTCTGTTTTGCGCACATTTTTATGTAATGTAACATTTTTGGTTATGTCGAAACATTATTTGAAAGCACTACTTAAAAATAAGGAAGAATACATTTATAATTAAAAAAAAAAAAAAAAAGAAT
Source organism: Cirrhinus molitorella (assembly GCA_033026305.1). Lineage (NCBI taxonomy): Eukaryota > Metazoa > Chordata > Actinopteri > Cypriniformes > Cyprinidae > Cirrhinus > Cirrhinus molitorella. Next base: position 2,852,507 of record CM065122.1, on the reverse strand, counting down.
TACCCACCTCGTAAAATATGTGCGAATGGCGGCACAAAAAGACGTTTTTGACGAAACAATCATTTTTATGATCTATTATTGATGTTTAAATAATATAAACAATTAAATTAAATGTGTGTATAACAATAAAAAAATACAATATTTTGATTTTAAGTCCAATCCAAACCATAAATCGCTCGGTTGCTATGGTTACCGCATCCGCAAACACGAATTCTGTTCTCGAATGTCTGTTTTGCGCACATTTTGATGTAATGTAAGCAGTTTTGGTTATTTGAAAGCACTATTTAAAAGTAAGGAAGAATACATTTATGATTTAAAATAAATAATAATAATTGCCACCTAGTAAAATATGTGCGAATGGCGGCACAAAAAGACGTTTTGTCACGAAACAATAGTTTTACAATCTATTAGTGATGTATAAATAATTAAATTAAATGTGTGAATAATAATAATAATAAAAAAAATTCCATATTTCGATTTTAAGTCTAATTCCAAACCATAAATCGCTTGGTTGCTATGGTTACCGCATCTGCGAACGTGAATTCTGTTCGCGAACGTCTGTTTTGCGCACATTTTGATGTAATGTAACATTTTTGATTATTTAAAAACACTATACTTAAAAGTAAGGAAGGATACATGCATAATTTTAAAACAAACTTATTGTTTCGAGTTACCTTTAAGTAATCGCGAGACTTCATTTGGCTAATTCTCTAAAACTCCCTAACAAAGATTTCAGGTTTAGAATGCGCTCACGATCCACCACTTTGGAATTGTTGCGCATGCGCACAGAGAGGCGTGGAGCTGCCCAAGTGCTGAACCCGGCGCGCAAGCCAGCGTCAGTCATCATCAAAAGAGAGTCTCCAGAGCTGACAGACGCGTCACACTCGTTTAACGAAAACATGTCGTTTAACGACAACCAGGACTGTACCCGTCATCTCTAACCGCGCGTTCCGTTCCCGCTGCATCTGATTCGAGCGCAGAATGATTTTAGCCGCTTTCCGGGGGTTTTACAGGACGCGCAACAGCGGACCCGCGGCGTCTCCGTGTCGTTTCTTTCACACAGACGAACCATGAGATTCCTGGCTGAAGTGTCGTTTGTGTGTGTGGCTTTACCTGCGGAAACCGGCTGTGTTTTAGTTCGGAAGAAACGCGTCTGGCGTTCGTTCGGGGCGCGTTTTTGAGCCCATGAAGCCAGAGGAATGACTCGCCCTTCTGTAAAACTCCTCACAACTTTACTGGCATGCTTGATAGAAATGCTCAACTTCAGGTACGTGCTTCCCTTCTTCAAACAACAACCATTCAGTCTTCTAAACAGCTCAGTATTAGAAATACAAGGGCGTTTATGAAGCTAAAACGCGAAGAGCGTCTCCTGTAGTTCTCAGGTACGCGGATCCTGACAGCGCGTTGCCATGACAATTAAAGAATGCTCGGATGAAAATCAAAACGTCATTTCGAATTCAAATTAGAATCCGTGAAGATAAACGTTCTATTTTTGTAATTCGAGAGGAAACTGGTTTTGTCACAAGGTCAATGAGTAACTATGAGGCTTTTAGTCAAAAAAGACTTTAGTACAAGAACAGCATTTAGTGTTGGTTTCAAACATGTACTTTAAAGCTATTTTAATTAGAATATTAAGTTTGAATTCTGCATCATCCAGTGTCATATTTTTGTAAAATAAGTTGTTTAAAAGTAGACAAAATAAAGCCTCACTTAGCCTACATATGAACACAAAAGTCATTATACAGTAAAGGTGAACTGAATCTGACAGTGTCACTTATTTCTGTTAATTTGTGTCAATAGTGTGACAACATGCCCTAATATGAGGGTCAGCGTGTGTTAAATGAGCCAAATCATATTTTATTTCCTATCTGAAAGACATTCAGTTGAGTAAAAGTGTTGCCTCAGTCCATTTTCGAGGACAAAGAACCTCAAGTACAGAAATGAAATGAAAAAAGCACGATTGTCATAAGAAATAAATTCAGTTTTACTTTTTTTCCTATTCTAAGTTATGTTCATTTGCTATTTGATTTTTATTTTATGCCAAAAATCATTAGGATATCAATTAAATATCATGTTCCATGAATATATTTAGTAAATTTCCTACAATAAATATATCAAAACTTATATAAAATTTTTGATTTGTAATATGCATTGCTAAAAACGTAATTTGGACAACTTTAAAGACGATTTTCTCCTTATTTAGGTATTTTTGCAGATTTTCAAATAGTTGTATCTCCGCCAAATATTGTCCTATCCTAACAAACCATACATCCATTTTTTTTTTTTTTAAAAAAAGGACCCTTATGACATTTATTACATTAGCAATAACAGTTATAAAAATTATAACCATAAAGAAAGTTAAGAATAAATTCTCAAAACAAGCACAGTGAATGGTTTGTGATGTTTATTGACACACATACTGCTCTGTCTCTCAGGATAACGGCAGGAAAAGAGTACGAGAGAATGTCCGGACGTGAATTTTCATCTACGTTGTCTCCATCTGATTTCCTGGACAAACTGATGGGCAGAACATCGGGTTATGATGCACGGATAAGACCCAACTTTAAAGGCATGTAACTGCTGAAAATTCAATCAAAATATTCTGATGCTGCTATATATGTACAAAACATACCTAAAGTCAAACCATTTGTGTCAGAAACAGACACAATTTTAATTTTCATTCTTCATTTTGCACTCAATTTTAATCCAAACTAGGGCTGTCAAACAATTATTATTCATTTTTTTTTATCTAAATAATTGCAGTTAATCACAAAAAGTAAGCACACATCAATGCGGGTTAAAAAATGACCCCCCAAATGATAATTTAAAGATATTATTGTGTTAAGTGAGAAAAGCACTAAATAGACACCACAAAGAGTAGCTTTAGAAAGAAAGAGTTTGATTAAACAGATGTTAATACATAAACCTTTAAGGTTACAATGAGACAAAAACATTGTTTTCAGACACTGCTTCTGAAGTGGTGCTTAGGTGTATTTACACTGACTGTTCGTGAATTAGATTTGCAGAAATAATGCATTGAGAATAATAGGTTTTAAACAGGCATTAATGGCTTTTAAAAAATTTAATACTGAAATATGAAAAATTAAACTATACTAAATATGAAACGAAAACTGAGTTGGTGGTGGCAAGTTGCTATATTAATAAGTGAGTCATTCAGTCATTCAATCAATCAAGCGATTTGTTAAAATCACTGATTCATTCAGAAATTAATCAAATGACTGAATCGTTGACTCACTCAATTTGTTCAAACGTCTGATTAGCTCAGAAACAAAGCAAGTGACCATCTTTATGAACGAGTCACTGAATAATTACCTTGATTCACTAAACTGTTGATTCACTTGATTTGTTCAAACAGCTGATTCATTCAGAAATGAAGCAATCCACTTTCCTTATGAACAAGTCACTGAATAATCACCTCATTTAATTCATTCAAAAAGCTGAATCATTCAGAAATGAAGCCAGTGACTGTCTTTATGAATGAGTCACTGAATCATTGACTCACTCGATTTGTTCAAACGGTTGATTCGTTCAAAAACTAAGTAAGTGACTGTCTTTATGAATGAGTTACTGAATCATTGACTCACTCGATTTGTTCAAACGGTTGATTCATTCAAAAACGAAGCAAGCAACGGTCTTTATGAATGATTCACTGAATTGTTGACTCAGTTTATTTGTTCAAACAGCTGATTCATTTATAAATGAAGCAAGTGACTGTCTTTATGAATGAGTCACTAAATTATTGAATCACTCTATTTGTTCAAATGGCTTTTGCTCAGAAATGAATCAAGCAATTGTCCATATGAACAAGTCACTAAATAATCACTTTGATTAATTCATTCAAAAAGCTGATTCATTCAGAAATGAAGCCAATGACTGTCTTTATGAAGGAGTCACTGAATCACTGACTCACTTGATTTGTTCAAACAGTTGGTTTTCTCAGAAATGAAGTGACTGTCTTTATGAATGAATAATCACCTTGATTAATTCATTCAAAAAGCTGATTCATTCAGAAATGAAGCCAATGACTGTAATGAGTCACTGAATCACTGACTCACTAGATTTGTTCAAACAGTTAATTTGCTCAGAAATGAAGTGACTTTCTTTATGAATGAGTCACTGATTCATTGACTCACTAGATTTGTTCAGAAGGATGATTTGCTTAGAAACTAAGCAAGCTACTGTCTCTATGAATGAGTTGTGAATCACTGGCTCACTTGATTCACTCAAACTGCTGATTCATCAGAAAAGAAGCAAGTGACTGTCTTTATGAATGAGTCACTAAATTATTGAATCACTCTATTTGTTCAAATGGCTTTTGCTCAGAAATGAATCAAGCAATTGTCACTGAATAATCACCTTGATTAATTCATTCTAAAAGCTGATTCATTCAGAAATTAAGCCAATGACTGTCTATATGAATGAGTCACTGAATCACCAACTCACTAGATTTGTTCAGAAGGTTGATTTGCTTAGAAACTAAGCAAGCTACTGTCCTTATGAATGAGTTACTGAATCACTGACTCGCTAGATTTGTTCAAACAGTTAATTTGCTCCGAAATGAAGTGACTTTCTTTATGAATGAGTCACTGAATCATTGACTCACTAGATTTGTTCAGAAGAAAGATTTGCTTAGAAACAAAGCAAGTGACTGTTTTTATGAACGAGTCACTGAATCCCTGACTCACTTAATTTGTTCAAACGGTTGATTTGCTCAGAAATGAAGTGACCATCTTCATGAATGAGTCACTGAATCATTGACTCACTGGATTTGTTCAAATGGGTTTTGCTCAGAAATGAAGGGACTGCCCTTATGAACAAGTCACTGAATAATCACCTCGATTAATTCATTCAAAAAGCTGATTCATTCAGAAATGAAGCCAATGACTGTCTTTATGAATGAGTCACTGAACCACTGACTCACTAGATTCGCTCAAACTGCTGATTCATTCAGAAATGAAGCAAGTGACTGTTTTTATGAATGAGTCACTGAATCCCTGACTCACTTAATTTGTTCAAACGGTTGATTTGCTCAGAAATGAAGTGACCATCTTCATGAATGAGTCACTGAATCACTGACTCACTAGATTCGCTCAAACTGCTGATTCATCAGAAATGAAGCAAGTGACTGTTTTTATGAACGAGTCACTGAATAATCACCTCGATTAATTGATTCAAAAAGCTGATTCATTCAGAAATTAAGCCAATGACTGTCTTCATGAATGAGTCACTGAATCATTGACTCACTCGATTTGTTCAAATGGCTTTTGCTCAGAAATGAAGTGACTGTCCTTATGAACGAGTCACTGAATAATTGCCTCGATTAATTGATTCAAAAGCTGATTCATTCAGAAATGAAGCCAATGACTGTCTTTATGAATGAGTCACTGAATCACTGACTCACTAGATTTGCTCAAACTGCTGATTCATCAGAAATGAAGCAAGTGACTGTTTTTATGAACGAGTCACTGAATAATCACCTCGATTAATTGATTCAAAAAGCTGATTCATTCAGAAATTAAGCCAATGACTGTCTTCATGAATGAGTCACTGAATCATTGACTCACTCGATTTGTTCAAATGGCTTTTGCTCAGAAATGAAGTGACTGTCCTTATGAACGAGTCACTGAATAATTGCCTCGATTAATTGATTCAAAAGCGGATTCATTCAGAAATGAAGCCAATGACTGTCTTTATGAATGAGTCACTGAATCCCTGACTCACTAGATTCGCTCAAACTGCTGATTCATCAGAAATGAAGCAAGTGACTGTTTTTATGAACGAGTCACTGAATAATCACCTCGATTAATTCATTCAAAAAGCTGATTCATTCAGAAATGAAGCCAATGACTGTCTTCATGAATGAGTCACTGAATCATTGACTCACTTGATTTGTTCAAATGGCTTTTGCTCAGAAATTAAGTGACTGTCCTTATGAACGAGTCACTGAATATTCGCCTTGATTAATTGATTCAAAAAGCTGATTCATTCAGAAATGAAGCCAATGACTGTCTTTATGAATGAGTCACTGAATCACTGACTCACTAGATTCGCTCAAACTGCTGATTCATCAGAAATGAAGCAAGTGACTGTTTTTATGAACGAGTCACTAAATCCCTGACTCACTTAATTTGTTCAAACGGTTGATTTGCTCAGAAATGAAGTGACCATCTTCATGAATGAGTCACTGAATCATTGACTCACTCGATTTGTTCAAATGGCTTTTGCTCAGAAATGAAGTGACTGTCCTTATGAACGAGTCACTGAATAATCGCCTCGATTAATTGATTCAAAAAGCGGATTCATTCAGAAATGAAGCCAATGACTGTCTTTATGAATGAGTCACTGAATCACTGACTCACTAGATTCGCTCAAACTGCTGATTCATCAGAAATGAAGCAAGTGACTGTCTTTATGAATGAGTCACTGAATCACTGACTTACTAGATTTTCTCAAACTGCTGATTCATTCAGAAAAGAAGCAAGTGACCGTCTTTATGAACGAGTCACTAAATCATTGACACACCTGATTTGTTCGAACGGCTGATTCGCTCAGAAACAAGGCATTGAATTATTTTTTTCCACAAGTAATCGGATCAAATTAGTGTGTTAAATGGACAGCATCATGTTAAGAAATTAAGAAGACTTAACAGACAACGATTAAAGGCCACATGATTGTATCATTGTTTTTGTTGCTGAAGCATTTGCCCTTGACCTGACTTTGACAGAGAGAAGTGTCTCAGCGACTGCCGGCCGTTCTTCTGGATGAGCGTCTGTTTAATGACCTGTAACACAAACATATTTAGTCAGTTATCTTCTAGTGCTTCGGGGAACATGGCCGAATGAAAGATGTTCAGTCAACCTTCAGCTTCCCACTTACATCTCACGCACACATCGCTCACATCTCACCCCAATATCAAAAGAAAACATGAGAAATTATTAATGCAGAAAATATTTAAATCATTGAAGGAACATAATTTGGTAACAAGTAGTAAGTAAATACTTGTAATTTATGTTAAGGTAAAATTGTGTCAATTGCAGTAATATGCTTTACGCAAAATATAATTAATTATTTATTTTTTCTTTTTCAAGTACAGCAATAAAAAATTATATATGTGTGTGTGTGTTTGTGTGTGTGTTTTTATATATTTATATATATAAAATTGTATAACAGTAATAATATGTTTATTACATATTTAAATTTAAATATACATAATTGTATTTACTATTAATTTTAATAGTAAAACAAACAAAAACTGTATATATAGAGAATTTATTTATTACGAATATAAAATTATGTATAATTTGATATATTAAGTACAAATATTATATTTAATATATTAATATTCCATATGTTTAATCTCTTAAAAAGATGTTCAACTTAAAATGGAAAGATATAAGGTTGATTTTCCTTAAAATATCATTAATTAATTATTTATTTAGAGTTTTGTATGAAATGGTGAATAATTGTTAAAATTACTGAAAAAAAATCTTTTTAAAATAATTCATAATTTCTTTGTTGATTTTAGGTAAAATATGTCTATTGACAAAATAAAACATTATAAAAGCATCATTAAAGTAGTCTGTGCAACTCAGAGTAACTACAACTTTCATCACATGAAATGAAATAAAATGTTAAAAACGTTAACTGAAAGTAAATTGCTGTTTTATTACAGCAATAAGAATTTTGGATTTAATGCGCATAATTGATGACATTAATTTCACAATTAATAAATTAATAATAATAATAATAATAATAATACATTAAATAAAATCTTAAATACAAGGTTGATTTTCCTTATGCAAAATATCATAAATTATTTATTTATTTATTTATTTATTTAAATTACAGCAATAAAAGTTAGGTATGAAATTATAGAAAATTTTAATTATAGAAAAAAATATATGATTAAATATTAAAATCTATTAATATATACTTAATTTTATTTCCGCAAAAAATAATGTATTTCTTTTAGGTAAAATATGCCTATTGACAATATAAGACATTATAAAATCATCATTAAAGTAGTCTGTACAAGTTTTTTATAAACACTGAAAATTAAACAAATAATAAATTCATTTAGTTTTTTAGCTAGTTGGCAACATTTTTTATTTCATTTAATGCACATAATTTATGACATTAATTTCACAATGCAAAATAAATAAATCTTAAATACAAGGTTGATTTTCCTTATGCAAAATATCATAATTTATTTATGTACTGATTTATTTATTTAAATTACAGCAATAAGAGTTTTGTATGAAATGGTGGCTAATTGTTAAAATTATAGAAAAATATATGGTTAAATATTAAAATATACATTTATATATAGTTAATTTTATTTTTGCAAAAAATAATGTATTATTTCTTTTAGGTAAAATATGCCGACAATATAAAACATTATAAAAGCATCATTAAAGTAGTTTGTACAACTTTTTTATAAACACTGAAAATTAAACAAATAATAAATTCATTTTATTTTCAGCTAGTTGGCAAAATTTTAATTTCATTTAATGCACATAATGACATTAATTCACAATGCAAAATAAAAAAATAAAAAAAAATATCTTAAATACAAGGCTGTTTTTCCTTATGCAAAACATTATAAATTACTTATTTATTTATTTAAATTACAGCAATAAGAGTTTTGTATGAAATGGTGGCTAATTGTTTAAATTATAGAAAAAATATATGATAATAATATTAAAATATATTAGTATATACTTAATTGTATTTATGCAAAAAATAATTTCTTATTACTTTTAGGTAAAATATGGCTATTGACGATATAAAACACTATAAAATCATCATTAAAGTAGTCTGTGCAACTTTTTATAAACACTGAAAATTAAACAAATAATAAATTCATTTTATTTTCAGCTAGTTGGCAACATTTTAATTTCATTTAATGCACATAGCTGATGACATTAGTTTCACAATGCAAAAAAATAAAATTAAATAAAATTAATAAATAAAATCTCAAATACAAGGTTGATTTCCCTTATGCAAAATATCATAAATGGTTTATATATGTATGTATGTATTTATTTATTTAAATTACAGCAATAAGAGTTTTGTATGAAATGGTGGATAATTATTAAAATTACTTAATACATACTTAATTGTCTTTATGCAAATAATAATTCATTATTTCTTTGTTGACATTTAGGTAAAATATGGTTATTTACAATATAAAACATTATAAAAGCATCATTAAAGTAGGCTGTACAACTGTCATCACTTTTTCCTAAACATTGAAAATGAAACAAATAATAAATTTATTTTATTTTCAGCTAGTTGGCAACATTTTTATTTAATTTAGTTTAATTTGAAATACAAGTATAAAACCAAAATTTAATTTGCTACATTTTCTCTTTTTTCATTTACAAAATATCATTTATTATTATTATTATTATATTACAGCAATAAGAATTTTGGATTTAATGCACATAATTGATGACATTAATTTCACCATGCAATAAATAAATAAATAAATCTTAAATACAAGGTTCATTTTCCTTATGCAAAATATCATAAATTTTCAATGTATTTATTTATATAAATTACAGAAATCAGAGTTTTGTGAATAATTGTTAAAATTAAATATTGAAATATATTAATATATACTTAATTTTCTTTATGCAAAACAATAATTCATTATGTCTTACAATATAAAACCATATAAAAGCATATATATATATATATATATATATATATATATATATATATATATATTCCACATAAAGTCATCTGCTCATGCAATATTGAAATGGTGGACAATTTTTACAATTCTAGGAAAAAAAATTACATATTGAAATATATTAATATATACTTAATTTTCTTTATGCAAAAAAATAATTAATTATTTCTTTTAGGTAAAATATGCTTATAGACAATATAAAACATTCTAAAAGCATAATATATATATATATATATTCCACATAAAGTCACCTGCTATACAATATTGAAAAGGCTTCTGTGAGAGTAAGTTTAGTTTGATCTTGTTGTATTTTGTAAGTAAATGCTGTTTGTCAAAGTGAAGGACAGACTAATGAACACACAGCGGAGTGATTGGTCTGCTGTATTATTTTTTTGAGCGCTGGCTGAAGGACGGCTATTAAAGCTGAAGCTGAAAGCGTGCGTCTCTTTCTCCTTCGCTCTCCAGCAGACGAGCGCCAGCTTTGATTCAGCTGATGTCTTCCAGTTCACTTTGGCATAGATGAGTGTTTGTGCCCAGGAGTGATTAAAACGCAATCTTGTTAGAAAACATTCACGAGGTTCAAAATACCTCCGAGGCGCATCTAATGGATTATTTTTAGAAAGCTGCACCTAGAGAACCTTAATAAACTCCTTTCATGATTTTCAACATGCATGACAGGATACAATCTGCTCAGGAAACCATGCTTTGTGGTGCTGAGTGGTACATTTACAATATATTACACTGTTTTTAACTAGATTTTTATTGTATTTTACTTATTGCTTTAAAAAGTTTCACTTTCAGACCTGGATTATAACTATATAGAATTATTTAAACACAGCGGTTTTTAAGGTTTTCAAAAGAAGTCTCTTCTGCTCACCAAGCCTGTGTTTATTTGATCCAAAGTACAGCAGAGACAGTAAAATTGTGAAATATTTTTACTATTTAAAATAACTGATTTCTATTTGAATATATTTTAAAATGTAATTTATTTCTGTGATCAAACCTGGATTTTCAGCATCATTACTCCAGTCTTCAGTGTCACATGATCCTTCAGAAATCATTCTAATATACTGATATGCTGCTTAAAAAACATTTCTGATAAAGTGATGATAAAGACATTTTTATAATGTTACAAAAGATTTATATTTCAGATAAATGCTGTTCTTCTGAGCTTTTTATTCATCAAAGAAACCTGAAAAAAATTCTACTCCGCTGTTTTCTGAAGACTGGAGTAATGATGCTGAAAATTCAGCTTTGATCAGAGAAATAAATTACATTTTAACAGATATTCACATAGAAAACAGTTATTTTAAAAAGTAAATATATTTCAAAATTGTACTGTTTTTGCTGTACTTTGGATCAAATAAATGCAGGCTTGGTGAGCAGAAATGATTTTAGATTTTTTGAGTTACAAGACTGTAAAAGGATGCATTAAATTCATAAAAAGTGACTGTAAAGCAGGTTTATTTTTTAGTGTTTATGTTAACTAAAAATAAATGTAAAAAAATAAAATAGATTTAAATATAAACATTTAAACTAAAAATAAAACATTTTTGCTAATGAATATAAAGCTGAAATAAAATAAAATATTAGAGCTGAATATATGTTAAATATATTAATATATATTAAAATAAATATACATTATAAATATAAACTATAAAATATAAAAATAAAACTATTAAAAAGGTTTGCTAATTGAAATAAATACTAGAAAACCTGGAATAATAATAATAATAATAATAATAATAATAATAATAATAAATGAATAACAATGCCGAAAGAAATAAAAAAAATCTTTTTTTTTCTACAAATCAAAATGAAAACTAAAAAAACTAAAAATACAACATTTTTGCTAATTAATATAAACCTGAAATAAAATAAAATAGAGTTAAATATATAATCAAATATGAAATAAAATAAATACATAAAAAACATAATAAAAATAATAAAAATATGTTTATTAAAATATGTAACATTTTTCTTAATTGAAATGAAGGTGAAATAAAATATTAGATTTGAATATATAATCAATAATAAAATAAATGTAAAAAACTAAAATGAAAAATATTGCTAATGAATATAAATCTGAAATAAAATAAAATATTTAATATTTTATTTAGAGTTCAATATTCAATAAAATAGATATATAAAAACAACAATAAATAAAACTATTAAAAAATGTTTGGTAATTGGAATAAACCTGAACTAAAAAGAAAAATAAATATTTGATGAAAAACCTAAATAAAAATGTGAAATGTTGCACTGGCAATTAACAAAAGTTGAAGCACTAAAATTATTTACTGGAAATAAATAAATACTAGAAGAAAACCTGAAATAAAAAATAAATAAATAAATAAATGCCAAAAGTAATAAAAAATAAAAATAAAAAAATAGCAAATCTTAAAAAAAATATATCTAAAAAAAAAATGAATTCAAAATATTAATAAAATCTATCATAGTATATAAATACTAAAATAACAATGTCGTAAAGACATTTATAATGTTAAAAAATATATATCTATTTCAAATAAATGCTGTTCGTCTGAACTTTCTATTCGTCTGAACTTTCTATTCATCTGCGAATCCTCAAAAATAAAATATATGATGGTTTGCACAAAAATATTGGGCAGCAACGGTTTTCAACATTGATAATAATCATAATGTTTCTTGAGCAGCAAATCAACATATTAGAATGATTTCTGAAGGATCATGTGACTGAAGACTGGAGTAATGGTGCTGAAAATCCAGGTTTGATCACAGAAATAAATTACATTTTAACATAGATTCACACAGAAAACAGCTATTTTAAATTTAAAAAATATTTTACAATTTTTACAATATTTTAAATTAAATAAATGCAGCCTTAGTGAGCAAAAGAGACTAAATCTTACCAACCCCAGCCCTTTGAATGTCATCTGAATGGTATTTTGGCCTAATATTGTTGAAATGACTGAATTTACTGGTGTTTAACATGATATTGTTCTTATTTGTGGTGTGCAGGTCCTCCTGTGAACGTCACATGCAATATATTCATCAACAGCTTCGGCTCAGTGACAGAGACCACTATGGTAAGTGTTGGTCATTGTGTCTTTACTTTGCTAAAAAGACCAAAAGACAAGAATCCCACCTATATTTGGAAATAAGCAAGATTACGCAAACAATTATTCATTTGCTCTGGAAATGAGATTTTACTTTCCACTAACTTTGTACTAAAACATTCCCTCGCTTCAAATGGCTTTTGTTTTAATCATTCAAATGGCGAATGATGCTCTGGATTTGCCAGAAGGCCTAAATTCAGATTGATTAGAGTCATGTCTGGAGATTTTAAGACGCTTCAGGCGTAAACAATTCCCAAATCTGGAGACGGCTCTCATTCTTCTTTCCCAAGGAATATTACCGCTGCCCAAAATCCGAGAGCGTCTCGAGTGGATATTAGAGACCAACACCAGAGACACTGCTTTGATCAAATGCTAATTTTGTTTACATGTGTTTGATGATCATTTTTAAGCAGCCAATCACACTAATGAACAGCCCAGAGAATATGAAATACGACTACAGCTTAATACATTTGGACAAAATGATGTTTAAAAATACTATATGTGCAGAAAATCACTCATTTATACCACTCATATGTAGATATATACTATATATATATATATATATATATATACATACATACATACATACATACAGAGATATAGATCATAGAGATCTAGATAGATAGATAGATAGATGGATAGGTCGACAGATATATATATAAATAGAGAGAGATGTACATATATGGTGTATATATATATGAATATAGATAGACAGAGATACATAGATATAGATACATAGATAGAGATATATAGACATATATAGATATAGATATAAAATAGATATAATATAATATCTAATATTGATAGATATACAGATATATATATAGAGAGAGAGAGAGAGAGAGAGAGTGTATATATATATATGTGTATATAGATAGATATAGATATAAATAGATAGATATAGATATATAGAGAGATATATAGATATATTGTGTATATATATGCACATAGATATATAGAGATAGAGATATAATATATATATATATATATATATATATATATATATACACAGAGATAGATAGATAGATAGATAGATATTGTGTGTATATATATATGCACATAGATATATATATATAGAGATATATATAGATATATACATAGAGATAGATAGATATATAGAGAGATATATAGATATATATTGTGTATATATATATATATGCACATAGATATAAATAGAGAGAGATATAGATATATGTAGATATATATTGTGTATATATATGTATATAGATATAGATAGATAGATAGATAGATAGATGTAGATAGATATTGTGTATATATATTGTGTGTATATATATATATATATATATATATATGTATATAGATAGAGACATACAGATATAGATATATATAGATAGATAGAGATATAGATGTTACAGATATATTTATAGATAGGTACTGTACTGGATAGATAGATAGATATAGAGCGAAATAGAGAGATATAGATATATGTAGATATATATATTGTGTACATATATATATGTATATAGATATAGATAGACAGATAGATAGATATTGTGTATATATATTGTGTGTATATATATATATATATATATATATATATGTATATAGATAGAGACATACAGATATAGATATATATAGATAGAGATATAGATGATACAGATATATTTATAGATAGATAGATAGATATATGTAGATATATATTGTGTACATATGTATATAGATAGAGATATATAGATATAGATAGATATAGATATATAGATATAATATATACATATATATAGAGAGATATGTAGATATATATTGTATATAGATATATATATATATAAAATATATATATATATATAGAGAGAGAGAGAGAGAGAGAGAGATATGTAGATATATATTGTATATATATATATATGATAGAGATATAGACAGATTTAGATATATAGAGGTACAGATATGTATAATTATTTTCTATTTATGTATATATATAATACATAATATATACATACATATTTAATTTACAATAATTTATACAATTTGTAATATTGTTGTCTATAAAACACTGTTAAATGTTATAAAATCCTGTCATACATTTTTAAAATGCGCACACAAAATGCTGCTGCACTGAAGTAATGCGACTCATCTTCATATTTCAGCAGTTAATTAGCTTGATTTCTATGGGCTTTTTGTAACGCCATTATTTGTGGAACAAAACGTCTGGCTAATTCATTCATTCATTCATTCAACACAGTTTTCAAAGAGCTTCATCTCATGAAAACCTTCAATGACAGTGGATTTCTATAGTCACTTCACAAGTTTCACACAGAAATGCTTATGAAGTCACTGAATGGCTTTACTATACATGCTATGATGAAGTAAAGATGCATTGTTCTTATAGAGAGAGAAGGAAAATTACAGCAATTAATGGTTTATTTATTTATAGCTGTATTAAGGAATCTGTGATTAAGCCGCAATATCTATAAAATAAAACAATATCTATAAAAGTCACAGCTGTATGTTATTTTAGTAGATGCTATTATAGTTTTTATTAATATCTTGAATGTTTTTGTATTTTCTGTTTAAATTTGTATTTTTTTTTTCTCTATATAGTTTTTATTCATTTTTATTTCAGGTTTAATTGTAGTTTTTTTATACACCAAGCTAAATTAAATGAAAATGAGAAAAGTTTCTTTGGAAACTAGGTAAAATAAAATAATTTAATAATAAAATAATGTTCTTCTTTTTTATTTGACTTAATTTATTTTATTTATTTTTTATTTTATATTGTTTGTTTTATTTTATTATGTATTTGTTGCTTTGTTTTTTTTTATTATTTTATTTAAGTCAGTTATTATTATTATCATTATTATTTTTATTATTATTATTAGTTCTTATTAATACTTTAAATGTTTTTGTATTTTCTGTTTAAATTTTTGGTTAGTTGTAGTTTTTTAATCTCTCTATGTAGTTTTTATTCTTTTTTTTTCAGGCGTAATTGTAGTTTTTTTTTTTAATACATACAAGTTAAACTGAATGAAAATGAGAAAAGTCTCCTTGAAAACAATGTAAAAAAAATGATTTGAATTTTTCTTCTAGTTTATTTTACTTGATTTTATTTTTTATTTTTTTATTTTATATTTTATTATTGTAATTTTTTAAGTCATTATTTTGTTTTTTAGTTTTTATTAATATTTTGAATGTTTTTGTATTTTTGTTTTAATTTATAGTGATTTTGTTGTGCTTTTTTTTATATATCTTTATATAGTGTTTATTAGTTTTTATTTCATGTTTAGTTTTAGTTTTTTTAGTACATCAAGTTAAACTAAATGAAAATTCCTTGCCAACTTATTTTATACTGTTTTATTTGATTTGATATTTTAAGCTAAAGTTTATTTTACATCAAGTAACAAAAATGCACCATAAAATTTCAGACAATAATTAAAAAGCATCTCAACTTTGTAAATTAAATGTTAAATGTTTAATTTTATTATTTTGTTGTGTTTGTGTTTTTTATATCTCTATATAGTTTTTATTATTTTTTATTTCAGGTTTAGTTTTAGTGTTTTTGGACATCCACTTAAACTAAATGAAAATGAGAAAAGTTTCCTTAGCAACTAGGCAGACTTATTTATTTATTTATTTTTATATTGTTTTAATTTATTTTATATTTTAAGTTAATATATTTGTTGCTTTGTTTCATTTTATTATTTTATTTTTTAAGTCATTATTATTATTATTATTATTATTTTTAATTAATATTTAGTATTTTTGTTTTAATTTATAGTGATTTTGTTGTGCTTGTCATTTTCATTCTTTTTTTTAAATATCTTTATATAGTTTTTATAAATTTTTATTTCATGTTTAGTTTTTTTTAGTAGTTTTAGTTTTTTCATAATTTGTAAAAAAATAAAATAAAAATGTAAATAAAAAAATAGTAAAATAAAATGTCAGATATATTTTTTTAATTATTCTTTATATATATATATAAAGAATAATTAAAAAAATATCTCTGCACAGTTTTCATTTTTGTTTTAGGTTTATTTTTAGATTCTTTTTAGTACATCAAGTTAAACCAAGTGAAAATGAGAAAAGTTTCCTTGGCAATAGGCAACTTATTTTATATTGTTTTGTAGTTGTATTATTTTAATACAATTTTATTTCATTTATAAAATAATTAAATAACATGTTATTAATATGTCTATTTATTAGTTTTATTTAGCATCAAGTTCACTTAAATGAAAACAAGCTGTTTTATTTTTTTTATTTTGTTGCATTCATCATTAAAATAAAATAAGTCTAGACATATTATTGTTTTATTTTATTTCATATTTTAAGTTAAAGTTTATTTCATATCAAGCAACAAAAAAAGTACCATAAAAGTGCAGACAATAATTACATTTATTTATTTTACATTTACCTTTTTTCCATTTATTTATTCGTTTCATTTAGTTATTTTAGCATAAAGTTTAATCAAATGAACATAAATGATGTTGCGCAGGCAACTGGCTTAAAATAGTTACATTTTATTTTATTTGAAATATATTTTTAATGTTTTTAGTTTAAGTTTTTAACTAAATCTCATGCACAAATGTGACCCTGGACCACAAAACCAGTCTTAAGTCGCTGGGGTATATTTGTAGCAATAGCCAAAAATGCATTGTATGGGTCAAAATTATCAAAAAAAAATGCCAAAAATCATGTTCCATTAAGATATTTTGTACATTTTGTACCGTAAATGTATCAAAATGTAATTTTTGATAAGTAATATGCATTGCTAAGTACTTCATTTGGACAACTTTAAAGACCATTTTCTCAAAATTTTTATTTTTCTGCACCCTCAGATTGCAGATTTAAAATAGTTGCATCTCGGCCAAATATTGTCTATCCATACATCAATGGAAAGATCATTTATTCAACTTTCAGGGAATATATAAATCTCAATTTTGAAAAATTGACACTTATGACTGGTTTTGTGGTCACAAATGCTCTCAGATGCTTTCGTTTACTCTACAAGAACATCTGCTGATCTTCTGTCTGAACTTAAGAAGCATCTCTTGAGTGTTTTTTAAAGTCAACCTAAAATTAAAAATGCCCCATTTATTAAACTCTGGTTGCACTGAGGCCTGAACCTCTTTAATCCCTTTACTGAAGCTTCTTGCAAAGCAGAAATGATCATTGTGTTATAGTTCAGAGCAAACGTACCTGACTGTGTGCTGTGTCCCAGGATTACAGGGTGAACATCTTCCTTCGGCAGAAGTGGAACGACCCTCGTCTGGCCTACAGCGAATACCCCGACTCCTCTCTGGATCTGGACCCGTCTATGCTGGACTCCATCTGGAAACCTGACCTGTTCTTCGCCAACGAGAAAGGAGCCAACTTCCACGACGTCACGACCGACAACAAGCTCCTGAGGATCTTCAAGGATGGGACCGTCCTGTACAGCATCAGGTACGAAGATGAAGATTTATATACACTTTACAAACACTTATGTCCAAAACTGAAATAGAAATAGGTAACACTTTAGAATAATGGTCCATTAGTTAACATGAACTAAGAATGAACAATGTTTGTTCATGTTAATTTTAACATTTACTAAAGCATAATTAAAATCAGAAGTTCTTCTTGATAATATTAGTTAATGCAATGTGAGTTAACATGAACTAACAATGAACAACTGTATTTTCATTAACGAAGATGAATAAATTCTGTAATTAATGTGTTGTTCATTATTCAGTCATGTTAGTTAATGCATTAACTAATGTTAACTAATGGACCATTATTCTAAAGTGTTACCTAAAATTAAACATATTCTACAAAAGAGAATCAAAAGCACATCAACAAAAAACCTAAAGTTAAACAAAATAAGAAACGTTGCTTCTGAAACTAACTGAAGTAAAATAAGTTTAAGTTGGAGAATGAAAATTACTAAAAACACAAAGGGAATGAATATACTAATATATATATAATATATATAAAAGTTAAACAATAATAAAATAAAATAAGCTGAAGAATGAAATTAATTTAAAAAAACTAAAATAAAAGCAAAATAAACATAAAAACATTAAAAGAAAAAGAAAAAAAGCACAAAAATAAAAGCTGAAATTATATATACATATGAACTAAGAAGATATAAACAGAGTTGAAGAGATGAAAAACCTAAAGTTAAACAAAATAAGAAATGTTTAACTGAAATAAAATTAAAAAAAAATAAGTTGGAAAATGAAAATTACAAAAACAAATAAAAATGGATTAAAGCTAAGTAGATTATATATATATATATATATATATATATAAAGCTAAATAAAAATAGCTTACAAATAAAACAATAACAAATAAAAATGGATTAAAGCTAAATAGATTAAAAAAAAATATTATATATATATATAAAGCTAAATAAAAATAGCTCTAAAAAGATATAAAATTTTTTGTCATTTTTATATCTTTTTAGAGCTATTTTTATTTAGCTATTTTTATTTTTATTTAGCACAAAGGGAATGAATATACTAATATATATAAAAGCTAAACAATAATGAAATAAAATAAGATGAAGAATGAAATTGATAAAAAAAACTAAAATAAAAGCAAAATAAACATAAAAACATTAAAAGAAAAAGAAAAAAGCACATAAAAATAAAAGCTGAAATTATATATATGTATGAACTAAGAAGATATAAACAGAGTTGAAAAGATGAAAAACCTAAAGTTAATAAACAAAATAAGAACTGAAATAAACTGAAACTGATAACTGACATAAAGTAAGTTTAAGTTGGAGAATGAAAATGACTAAAACTGAAACAAATAAAAATGGATTAAAGCTAAATAGATTAAAAAAAAAATATTTTATATATATATATATATATATATATATATATATATAGCTAAATAAAAATAGCTCTAAAAAGATATAAAAATGACAATACTAATACTAATATATATGAAAGTTAAACAATAATAAAATAAAATAAGTTGACGAATGAAATTAATTAAAAAATCTAAAATAAAAGCAAAATAAACATAAAAAAACATTAAAAGAAAAAGAAAAAAGGCACATAAAAAGCACATAAAAATAAAATGATATATATATGAACTAAGAAGATACATATAAACAGAGATGATTAAAATGAACTAAAATTAAAATGAATATATATATATATATATATATAAATTAGAACAGAATGCAAATCAGAAATATTCCACTAGTAAAAAAAGCTTTTCTATTCAGCTCATGATGTTTGATTTGAGACATTTGAGCAAACACAAGATACAAATACCTGCATTTCTTACTGTAAATCCACGTTCCTTTTAAATATGAGCTGATGTGATGTTGTCCTAGTTTTCATAAACGCTGTATTCCTATAAAATCACAACACATCAGCTCCTCAGCGCTCAATAAAAGCGGCAGACGCTCTGAATTCATGCATAAGTCATAGTGAAGCTTCAGATCCGCGGAGGATTGCCTTTCCAGGTGCGTCTCAGATAAACTCATCTAACATTCAACACTTCAACTTTGATGTTATAGTATCAGCATTTTCAGAGAATGCAAACACACAGCTGTATAACGCATGTATAACATGGTCTGCAGGCTGACGTTAATCCTGTCCTGTCCGATGGATCTGAAGAACTTCCCGATGGACGTTCAGACCTGCACCATGCAGCTGGAGAGCTGTACGTCCAAACAAGCCTTTCTCATTTTATCTTTATATCTTCACTTTTCAGATGTTTTGTTATACATTTTTCTTGGTTTATTTATTCATTTATTTTTTAAATATGTCTATATAGTTTTTATTTCATTTTTTATCGAGTTATTTAGTTTATAAATATTTTTATTAATATATTTATTTTTTTATATTATCATTTCGATTTTTATATAGCTCAATTATTTAGCATTTAATTTTCTTTTGTTTGAATTAGTTTATTTTATTTTAGTTAACATTTCAGACATTTGGTTGTGTTTTTTTCTTGTTTTTCTATGTGTTTTTTGTTGTTGTTGTTGTTGTTTGAATATTTCTGTATAGTTTTTATTATTTCAGTTGTTTTTATTATTATTATTACTATTACTATTATTAATTAGTTTTATTAATATTTAGATGTTTTATATTTAGTTTTTTTTTTAGTTAAACTAATTGTCTGTTTTATTACTGCTTTTTTAATGTCTGTATAACTTAATTATTTTTATATTTCATTTTCTTTTGTTTGACTTTTTTTTTATTTTATATTACTTTATATTTTCATTTTATTTTTCATTTTTTTATTTGTCTATATAGTTTGTTTTTATTTCATTTTTTAGAGTTATTTAGTTTATGAATATTTTTATTATGTTTATTAACATTTTCCATTTTTATATAGCTCAATTATTTAGCATTTAATTTTCTTTTGTTTGAATTAGTTTATTTTATATTTTATATGACTTTATATTTCCATTTTAATTTTAATTTTAGTTAACATTTCAGACATTTGGTTGTGTTTTTTTCTTGGTTTTCTATGTGTTTTTTGTTGTTGTTGTTGTTGTTGTTTGAATATTTCTGTATAGTTTTTATTATTTCAGTTTTTATTATTATTATTACTATTACTATTATTAATTAGTTTTATTAATATTTAGATGTTTTATATTTAGTTTTTTTTTAGTTAAACTAATTGTCTGTTTTATTACTGCTTTTTTAATGTCTGTGTAACTTAATTATTTTTATACTTCATTTTCTTTTGTTTGACTTTTTTTTATTTTATATTACTTTATATTTTCATTTTCTTGTTTTTTTTATTTGTCTATATAGTTTTTCATTTTTTAGAGTTATTTAGTTTATGAATATTTTTATTATGTTTATTAACATTTTCCATTTTTATATAGCTCAATTATTTAGCATTTAATTTTCTTTTGTTTGAATTAGTTTATTTTATATTTTATATGACTTTATATTTCCATTTTAATTTTAATTTTAGTTAACATTTCAGACATTTGGTGGTAAGTTTTTCTTGGTTTTCTATGTGTTTCTTTTTTTTTTTTTTTATATTTCTATATAGTTTTTATTATTTCAGTTTTTATTATTATTTTTACTATTATTATTATTTATTAGTTTTATTAATATTTAGATGTTTTATATTTCATTTTGTTTTTAGTTAAACTAATTGTCTGTTTTATTACTGCTTTTTTAATGTCTGTATAACTTAATTATTTTTATATTCCACTTTCTTTTGTTTGACATTTTTTTTATTTTATATTATTTTATATTTTCATTTTAGTTAATGTTTCATTTTATTGTTATTTATTTTATTGTTTTTTTATTTAAATATGTCTATATAGTTTTTATTATTTCACTTTTCTTTTAGTTATTTTTAGTTTTATTATGTTTATTAATATTTAGATTTTATGTTTTTTTTTTTATTTAGGTTAAATTAATTGTCATTTGTTTTTTTTATGTCTGTATAACTTAATTATTTTTTATATTTAATTTTCTTTTTGAAGTTTGATGTTTAAATTTAGTTTATTTTATGTTACTTTATATTTTCATTTTCATTTTAGTTAACATTTCAGACATTTTGTTGTAAGTTTTTCTTGCTTTTTATTTAAATATGTCTATATAGTTTTTTATTATTTCACTTTTCTTTTAGTTATTTTTAGTTTTATTATGTTTATTAATATTTAGATTTTTTTTTTTAAATTTAGGTTAAATGAATGGTCAGTTGTTTTTTATGTCTGAATAACTTAATTATTTTTTATATTTAATTTTCTTTCTGAAGTTTGATGTTT
>CM065122.1:2792500-2825000 GCA_033026305.1 Cirrhinus molitorella | reverse complement strand
TTTCAGTTTAAAATTGAAACAATTTTATTTTATTTTATATATATGATTTTATTTTGTTTATATATATTTATATAAAAAATGTTTTGTATGGTTTTGGTTTTAGTTAAAAGCCCTGGGCAAATTATTCAGATTTTATTAATTATTTTATTTAAGTTTTTAATTATAATATGTTAAATTAATAAAAAATTGCTGTGTTTGCGTCCTTTTTATTCATGATTTATTTTTTGTGCGAATATTAATTATTAATAAAGCATAAATCTGTTTATTTTACAGATTATTTTTTATTATATATTTATCTATTTTATCATGTTTATATGATTATTGAATTTGAAATTGATAAAAAATAATCTGTAAAATAAACAATTTAATTTAGCAACTATTTTTGTTTCATATATATATATATATATATATATATATATATATATATATATATATATATATATATATATATATATAATTATTATTTTTTTATTTTATTTTTTTGATTGCAAAATTTCAGTATAAAATAGTATCACAGGTTGTCCAAAATGGACAGTTTGAACTGATTCAACTTTTCTTTTCTTTTTTAAAGTAACAGAAATGTTTTGTATGGGTTTGGTTTTAGTTAAATAAAAGCCCTGGGCAAATTATTCAGTTTTTAATGATAATTTAGTAAAAATGTAAAATAAATCTAAATTTCATTGCCGTATATAATTTGAATCTAAATTAATTGATTTGACTAGAGTTTAATATTTAATATTTTAAACCAGCATTTTTTCCCTTTTAATTTATATAATTTTGACTGCAGCATTTCAATATAAAATAGTACCGCAATCATCAGTTGTTTTCACTCACATCAGATATACTTTAACGTACATATTAACTGCTGAAGTTCATTATGTTTCTGATCATTATTTATTATTATTATCAGTTTTAGCGACAGACAGACTGAATGAGTTTCTGATTTCTGTATTGAGTTGTGGAGATGTGGAGAAAACAGCAGCTTCATTAGGATCTCCTGCAGGATTATGGGATTATTGTGGGTCTAGTAATTTACAAACAATACTGATGATCAGATCTACATAATGACACACGCAGCAGACGAGGCTCATATGAGTCAAATAACAGTCAGTTTAACCACAGCAGGATGTTTTTGTGGCCGTTATAAGGAACCGAAACCCTCTTCAGTCACAAAATCAGCACTAACAGCCGAAGGTCATTTGCATTTTGACACAAAAAAAGCTAATCGTCCTGATAATTGTGTTCTCAGCTTTTGTTGTTTTCAGTCCAGACTCTTTCCATTTCATATTTGTTCCCTTTAATGCATATTCACTATTTAAATTAAATAACATGCCTAACAATTGCTGCAATATAATCTAGATTTATTTTACATATCGGCTACATTTTAAATAATTGCAAAGTAAAAGAAAATGAACAGAATTGTAAAAAAATAGCTTTATGCATAAGTAACTTTTTTTATATAACTTCTTATATATAATAGAATTTATATTGTCTCATTCATATATATATATATATATATATATATATACCATGAAAATATTTTAATATTAATATTTTAATAGTAAATAAATACATTTTTAAAATACAATTATTTTATATTAGGTAAAAACAAATATATATAGGAAATTATAAAAAAATTAAACTAAAAAAAAGTTCAAGTTAAATAAAAAAAGTATTATTTTATTACATAAATTGCATATGTAAATTATATTATTTAATTGTACTTTATTTAAATGATTAATTAAAATAATACTTTTTTATTTAATACATTTATTTTAAAACTTTTTTTTTTACATTTATTTGTATATATATATATATATATAAATAATTTATATTCTTTCATTCATTCATTCATTTATCACCCACTTTCATCGTTTAAAAGCATTTGTTTTAAAATATAAATAAAAAATAAATATTGTATATATATATTATATATATATATTATTAAGTTTTGTTTATATATATATATATATATATATATAAAATATATTAATAATAGATTAATAATCAGGAAAAAAAAAATATTTATTGTGGTTGTGTGCAAAATAAATAAAAAAAATATATTATGTTTTCCCAATACATATAATTGTGCATAATACATATGCATGTATAGTTTATATCCAGTAAATAAATAAATATCTCAGTTTTCCTGCTGATGTGTTGCAGGTTTCGTATGTGAAGGCCATAGACGTGTGGATGGCAGTGTGTTTGCTGTTCGTCTTCGCTGCTCTGCTGGAGTACGCCGGCGTTAACTTCGTCTCCAGACAACAGAAAGAGTTTCTGCGGCTGAAACGAAGGCAAAGACGAAATCAAAAGGTATTTCTGATTGTGGCTTTACAAGGTTCAAGCATCTTTAGTTTGAAGACCAGAAGCAGAATCACATCCCACAGAAACGACATTAACCTCGGCAGCTAAAACCATCAGCTTTATCGCTCTGAACCAGAGTCAATTACAAATCACTCAATCAGGAGCTTCATAATCCACTCTGTTTCAAAACGCTCATCTTTATCGCAAGCATGTGAAGGAATTGCTCATATTTTGGGCTGAAATGAATCTCCATTGGGACAAAAATAACATTAGGGGAATAAATCATCTAATAATTAAAAATATGTCATAATTTACTCACCTTCATGTCAGACCAAACTTTCTTCTCTGGAACACAAATGGAGATGTTAATCAAAATGTCAAAAATTAAATAAACAAAAATAAAATAAAATATATTTTTTTTGTTTTAGAAATATATTACAAATAAAATACAACAATATATTTTAAAATAAAAAACATTAAATATTTATTTTCTAAACATTTTTTAAATGGAGATGTTAATCAAAATGTCAAAAATGAAACAAAAATAAAATGAAAAAAAAATTATTGTAGAAATATATTTACGAATAAAATACAACAATATATTTTTTAATAAATAACATTAAATATTTATTTATAAATATTTTTAAAATGGAGATGTTAAATCAAAATGTCAAAAATTAAATAATCAAAAATAAAATAAAATAAAAATATTTTTTATTTTAGAAATATATTTACAAATAAAATACAACAATATATTTTAAAATAAATAACATTAAATACTTATTTTATAAACATTTTTAAATGGAGATGTTAATCAAAATGTCAAAAATTAATTTAAACAAAAATAAAATAAAATATTTTTTTTTGTTTTAGAAATATATTACAAAAAATACAACAATATATTTTAAAATAAATAACATTAAATATTTATTTTCTAAACATTTTTTAAATGGAGATGTTAATCAAAATGTCAAAAATGAAACAAAAATAAAATGAAAAAAAAAAAAATTATTGTAGAAATATATTTACAAATAAAATACAACAATATATTTATTAATAAATAACATTAAATATTTATTTATAAACATTTTTAAAATGGAGATGTTAAATCAAAATGTCAAAAATGAAATAATCAAAAATAAAATAAAATAAAAATATTTTTTATTTTAGAAATATATTTACAAATAAAATACAACAATATATTTTTTAATAAATAACATTAAATATTTATTTATAAACAGTTTTAAAATGGAGATGTTAAATCAAAATGTCAAAAATTAAATAATCAAAAATAAAATACAAATATTTTTTATTTTAGAAATATATTTACAAATAAAATACAACAATATATTTTAAAATAAATAACATTAAATACTTATTTTATAAACATATTTAAATGGAGATGTTAATCAAAATGTCAAAAATTAATTTAAACAAAAATAAAATAAAATATTTTTTTTGTTTTAGAAATATATTACAAAAAATACAACAATATATTTTTTAATAAATAACATTAAATATTTATTTATAAACATTTTTTAAATGGAGATGTTAAATCAAAATGTCAAAAATTAAATAATCAAAAATAAAATAAAATAAAAATATTTTTTATTTTAGAAATATATTTACAAATAAAATACAACAATATATTTTAAAATAAATAACATTAAATACTTATTTTATAAACATTTTTAAATGGAGATGTTAATCAAAATGTCAAAAATTAAATAATCAAAAATTAAATACAAATATTTTTTATTTTAGAAATATATTTACAAATAAAATACAACAATATATTTTAAAATAAATAACATTAAATACTTATTTTATAAACATTTTTAAATGGAGATGTTAATCAAAATGTCAAAAATTAAACAAAAATAAAATGAAATATAAATATTTTTTATTTCAGAAATATATTTACAAATAAAATAAACAATATATTTAAAAATAAATAACATCAAATATTTATTTTATTAACATATTTAGAACTAAAATAAAATAAAAAGAATACAAATAAAATTATTGAAAAAAAAATCATTCAGTAACTAAAAACCTGTCATCATCACTAATGGAGATGTTCATCAAAATGTCAAAAATAAACAAAAATTAACATACAATTAAATTAAATATATTCTGTATTTTAGAAATATATTTACAAATAAAATACAACAATATATAACATTAAATATTTATTTTATAAACATTTAGAACTAAAATAAATTAAAAAATAAATAAAAATAATGTTTACAAATACAATAAAAATCTATAAATATATTTTTTAATTAAATACTTCTAAATAATGAAAGTGAATGGTGATTTTTATACTGTATTGATCAAATAAAAATGTTAACATTTATTGAAAAAAAAAATCATACAATAATTTAAAATGGGTCATCATCACAAATGGAGATATTAACACAAATGTCAAAATATAAAATAAATACATTTATTAATTAAATTGTTTTTTTAAATTTTAGAATTATTTTAACAAATTAAACTAATTAAACAAATAATGATGAAACATTTTTAAACAATTATTTAAAAAAATACATTTAAATAAGTAAACTTTTTTTTAATTTTACAAATATATTTAGAAATAAAAAAAATATTTTAAAACAAATACTTCTAAACAATGATTAAAAGTGGGTGGTAATTTTCATACTATATTGATAAATAATTAATAAAAATCTTGAAAAAAAAAATCTGTAATCTTAAAAAATTGAGATGCTAATAAACATGCCAATTTTTTATATGTTTCTTTTATTTTAGAATTTAAAAATATAATATATTCTAAGTATAAAATATAAACCTAATATAAAAATATATATTATATAAAAAATAAATATTCTAAGTATAAAATCTAAATATATTATATTCTAAGTATAAAATACATAGAATATAAAATATTTAGAATATAAAAACATTAGTGCATATGATTTGTGCGCTATACAAGTCTTTTGTAATTACAAAGAAACAGCAAATAACTCATCGAATTGAACATGAAATTCTGACAAAGAAAAACTGAAATGTTCACAAATGTTGAAAAATCATTCATGTTCACTAATGCAATAATGTCATCAAATGCAACCTTATTAGAAAGCGTTTCCATCAAATCAAACTTAATATGAATCCATTAGACAATAATAACCTTCTAACAAGCTACAGAACACAGAAAGGTTTGCAGGATTACCGCTCCATTAATTTTAGACAAAAGCGTTTGCACCTGAAGCTTCGAAAGACTCCACACCTGAGACAAAGATGAGGACGAGTTGCAGGCTCATTAAAGATCAGCGCTAATTAAATGAACATCATCCGGCCGCCGGCTGTTTTCATGCTCAGCGTTGTCAAATGATTTCTCTCTGTTTCTAAACTCACAGGAGGAGGACTTACAGGACGGCCGGCTGCATTTCTCCGGATATAACACCACGTCCTGCGTAAAGGACGGGACGGCGGTCAAAAACACGCAGACGAACGCCGATCCGTCTCCGGTCGTCCTGAAGGACTCTGATGTGAACCGGAAGAAGTTTGTGGACCGAGCGAAGAGGATCGACACCATCTCACGCGCCGCTTTCCCCATGGCCTTCCTCATCTTCAACATCTTCTACTGGATCACATACAAGATCATCCGACACGAGAGCGCCAGGAAAACTTAGCTCTGGGATGAAACCACACAAACACTGTGAATAATAAACCCAATCTGCAGTATTTCAACATCTGGTGGGCTTTTTTGGAACGGTTTCGTATGAAAGACGCTGTTTTATATGATTGTGTTTTGGATCGTTTCTATGAATGGAGTCGTCTTCTCCTGTTTCTAATCACGGCAGCACATTTTACAGCACAAAACAACACTAGATTGTGCATTTATGAGTGTGAATCTCACTAAACACATCAGTGTCCAGGTTGTATTTCACCAACAAGTCACTTATTATATACAGGGTGTGATTTACCGGGGATTTCCTCTCCTCTGGTCTGCATCCTTACCTCTGATCAATTATTTTTATCCCCGATAAAAACATCCCGCAAACCCGCTCCTAAGTGCATTTCTGAATCAAATGATTCGCGTTACACACTTTAAATTCGGGTTGTGAATCAAAAGATTCGCTATATGCGCTTTGAAGCCTGGTTCTGAATTAAATGATTCATGATACGCACTTCAAAGCCCAGTTCTGAATCAAGTGTTTCACGAAACACGTTTTGAAGGCCGGTTCTGAATCAAAAGATTCATGATACGCGCTTTGAAACCTGGTTCTGAATCAAAAGATTCATGATATGCGCTTTGAAACCCGGTTCTGAATCAAAAGATTCATGATACGCGCTTTGAAACCCGGTTCTGAATCAAATGATTCGCGTTACACACTTTAAATTCGGGTTGTGAATCAAATGATTCGCTATATGCGCTTTGAAGCCTGGTTCTGAATTAAATGATTCATGATACGCACTTCAAAGCCCAGTTCTGAATCAAGTGTTTCACGAAACACGTTTTGAAACCCGGTTCTGAATCAAATGATTCGCGTTACACACTTTAAATTCGGGTTGTGAATCAAATGATTTGCCATATGTGCTTTGAAGCCCGGTTCTGAATTAAATGATTCATGATACGCACTTCAAAGCCCAGTTCTGAATCAAGTGTTTCACGAAACACGTTTTGAAGGCCGGTTCTGAATCAAAAGATTCATGATATGCGCTTTGAAACCCGGTTCTGAATCAAAAGATTCATGATACGCGCTTTGAAACCCGGTTCTGAATCAAATGATTCATGATACGCGCTTTGAAACCCGGTTCTGAATCAAAAGATTCATGATACGCGCTTTGAAACCCGGTTCTGAATCAAAAGATTCATGATACGCGCTTTGAAACCCGGTTCTGAATCAAATGATTCATGATACGCGCTTTGAAACCCGGTTCTGAATCAAATGATTCGCGTTACACACTTTAAATTCGGGTTGTGAATCAAATGATTCGCTATATGCGCTTTGAAGCCTGGTTCTGAATTAAATGATTCATGATACGCACTTCAAAGCCCAGTTCTGAATCAAGTGTTTCACGAAACACGTTTTGAAACCCGGTTCTGAATCAAATGATTCGCGTTACACACTTTAAATTCGGGTTGTGAATCAAATGATTCGCCATATGTGCTTTGAAGCCCGGTTCTGAATTAAATGATTCATGATACGCACTTCAAAGCCCAGTTCTGAATCAAGTGTTTCACGAAACACGTTTTGAAACCCGGTTCTGAATCAAATGATTCGCGTTACACACTTTAAATTCGGGTTGTGAATCAAATGATTCGCTATATGCGCTTTGAAGCCCGGTTCTGAATTAAATGATTCATGATACGCACTTCAAAGCCCAGTTCTGAATCAAGTGTTTCACGAAACACGTTTTGAAACCCGGTTCTGAATCAAAAGATTCATGATACGCGCTTTGAAACCCGGTTCTGAATCAAAAGATTCATGATACGCGCTTTGAAACCCGGTTCTGAATCAAATGATTCACGTTACACACTTTAAATTCAGGTTGTGAATCAAATGATTCGCCATATGCGCTTTGAAGCCCGGTTCTGCATCAAATTATTCATGTTACGTGCTTTGAAGTCCCTTTTTTAATCAAATGATTCACGATATGTGCTTTGAAACGCAGTTCTGAATCAAATGATTTGCAATATGCACTTTGAAGCCCGGTTCTGAATCAAATGATTAACCATTTGTGCTTTGAAGTCCCTTTTTTAATCAAATGATTCAAGATACGTGCTTCAAAGCCCAGTTCTGAATCAAGTGATTCACGAAACGCACTTTGAAACGCAGTTCTGAATCAAATGATTTGCGATACACGCTTTGAAGGCCGATTCTGAATCAAATGATTCATGATATGCGCTTTAAAACCTGGTTCTGAATCAAGTGATTCACGAAAAAGCGCTTTGAAGACCGATTCTGAATGAAATGATTCATGATACACTCTTTGAAACCCGGTTCTGAATCAAGTGATTCACGAAACGCACTTTGAAACCCGGTTTTGAATCAAATGATTTGTGATATACGCTTTTCGAAGGCCGGTTCTGAATCAAGTGATTCACAATACGTGCTTTGAAACCCGTTTCTGAATCAAATGATTTGCGATATATGCTTTTCGAAGGCCGGTTCTGAATCAAGTGATTCACGAAAAAGCGCTTTGAAGGCAGGTTCTGAATCAAATGATTCATGATACGCACTTTGAAACCCGGTTCTGAATCAAATGATTCATGATACGCGCTTTGAAACCCGGTTCTGAATCAAATGATTCATGATACGCACTTTGAAACATGGTTCTGAATCAAATGATTCATGATACGCACTTTGAAACCCGGTTCTGAATCAAGTGATTAGCCAAAAGCACTTTGAAGGCCGGTTCTGAATCAAGTGATTCACAATACGTGCTTTGAAACCCGTTTCTGAATCAAATGATTTGCGATATATGCTTTTCGAAGGCCGGTTCTGAATCAAGTGATTCACGAAAAAGCGCTTTGAAGGCAGGTTCTGAATCAAATGATTCATGATACGCACTTTGAAACCCGGTTCTGAATCAAATGATTCATGATACGCGCTTTGAAACCCGGTTCTGAACCAAATGATTCATGATACGCACTTTGAAACATGGTTCTGAATCAAATGATTCACGATACGCACTTTGAAACCCGGTTCTGAATCAAGTGATAGCCAAAAGCACTTTGAAGGCCGGTTCTGAATCAAGTGATTCACAATACGTGCTTTGAAACCCGTTTCTGAATCAAATGATTTGCGATATATGCTTTTCGAAGGCCGGTTCTGAATCAAGTGATTCACGAAAAAGTGCTTTGAAGGCTGATTCTGAATCAAGTGATTCACAATACGCGCTTTGAAGCCCGGTTCTGAATCAAGTGATTAGCCAAAAGCGCTTTGAAGGCCGGTTCTGAATCAAATGTTTTGCGAAACGCGGTTTGAAGGCCAGTTCTGAATCAAATGATTTGTGATACGCGCTTCAAAGGCCAGTTCTGCATCAAATTATTCACATTATGCGCTTTAAAGTTGGGTTCTGAATCAAATGATTCACGACACGCCCTTTGAAGCCTGGTTCTGAATCAAATGATTCGCAACACGTGCTTTGACGCTCGGTTCTGAATCAAGTGATTCGCGACATGCGCTTTGAAGCCCGGTTCTGAATCAAGTGATTCGCGACACGTGCTTTGAAGCCCGGTTCTGAATCAAGTGATTCGTGACACAAGCTTTGAAGTCAGATTCTGAATCAAATGATTCGCGACACACGCTTTGACGCCCGGTTCTGAATCAAGTGATTCGTGACACGCGCTTTGAAGTCAGATTCTGAATCAAATGATCATTTTGCGACCAGTGGTTTACTGATTCAGTTTCAAAAAGCTCCCCCTTCCAGAATCTGCAAAATGTTAATTATTTTAAGATATTTCACATAAAAGACCACCAGAGAAAATAATAATTGAAGTCAAACCCTAATCCTAACTCTAACCATAACATGCATTTTGTATGATCCCTCTTATTTTGTAATAATGAACATTATGCAGATTCTGAAAAGGGGAATGTAAACTTTTGACCTCAACTGTATACACATAAATATATTTAGACATGATATTATTTTATATTTACCGATATTAAGCTTTACCCATACCTTGTAAGATTTGTTGAAAACCTTTTTACTCAGCTGTGGTCTTGATTGATTTGCATTTTTAATAACACACAATAGTGCAGATCACAGATGAAGAGTCACATTGTCTGTCATTAGGGTACGGTATGATGTAGATTCGTCTGTTTTTCACGGCTGTGATGTTTGGAGATGTGTTTGAGAATCAAACTAATAAAGGCTGCATATGCTGAACATATTCATATTTCAGCTCTGCTGAGCCAGTTATTGTGGATAATGTGATTATGGAATGAAGCTGCTCAATACACTGCACACGCAAAACACTTGACGAGACATTACTTCTGAAGTGAATGGGTGCCGTCAGAATGAGAGCCCAAACAGCTGATGAAAGCATCAAAATAATCCACAGCACTCCAGTCCATCAGTTAACATCCTGAGGAGACAAAAGCTGAAACAAATCTATCATTAAGATATTTATATCTAAAATACGAGCCCATAATCCATAATAACACATCAAAATCCAGCCACATATTTGTTTGGAGCGGTTTCTGTGCAGATTTCTCTCCTGATTCAGACCAGACCATTTTCGCTGGAGGAAGAGTTATTATGGATTATGGACTTGTGTTTTAGTTAAAACCGTCTTAATGATGGATTTGTTTCAGCTTTCGTCTTCTCAAGATGTTAGCTGATGGACTGGAATGGTGTGACGGCACCCATTCACTGCACAGGATCCATTGGTGAGCAACATCTCAAGAAAAGAGTAATAAAAACTAGACAAAAAAAAAGTTAGTCAAGACAAACTTTAGGCTGGCCTGAGAAAGCCTAGTTTGAAAGTTTAAAGCAGTTGTAAAACTTGAAGTTTGAAAATTTAGACAGACAAGATGTTTTTAGCATTAGCAAGTTAGCATTTTTTTAACATGATTAACAAGTTGTTAGCATTTTTTTAACATGATTAGCAAGGTGTTAGCATGATTTTAGCATGATTAGCAAGTTGTTAGCATGTTTTAGTGTGATTAACATGTTGTTAACATGTTTTTAGCATGATTAGCAAATTGTTAGCATGTTTTTAACGTGATTAGCAATTTGTTAGCATGTTTTTAGCATGATTAGCAAATTGTTAGCATGTTTTTAACATGGTTAGCAAGTTGTTAGCATGATTTTAACGTGATTAGCAATTTGTTAGCATGTTTTTAGCATGATTAGCAAGTTGTTGGCATGTTTTTAACGTGATTAACAAGTTGTTAGCATGTTTTAACATGATTAGCAAGTTGTTAGCATGTTGCTAAGATGTTTTGTAAAATGATTAGCACTGTGTTATCATAATTAGCCTGTTACTAGCATGTTGTTACCTTGATTAGTAAGTTACTAGCATGTTGTTACCATGATTAGCAAATTACTAGCATGTTGCTAGAATGATTATCATGTTGCCAAGATGTTTCTAACATGTTTAACATGTTATCATAATTAGCCTGTTATTAGCATGCTGTTAAGATGTTTCTTACATGATTAGCATGTTATTATCATAATTATCCTGTTATTAGCATGTTGTTAACATGATTAGCAAGTTACTAGCATGTTGCTAGCATGATTAGCTTGTTGCTAAGATGTTTCTAACATGATTAGCATGTTGTCATAATTAGCCTATTACTAGCATGTTGTTACCATGATTAGCATATTGCTTGCATGATTAACATGTTGCTAGAATGTTTTTGTACATGATTAGCATGTTGTTACCATGATTAGCAAGTTCTTAGCATGTTGCTAGCATGATTATGATGTTGCTAAGATGTTTCTTACATGATTATCATGTTGTTATCATAATTATCCTGTTATTAGCATGTTGTTAACATGATTAGCAAGTTACTAGCATGTTGCTAGCATGATTAACATTTTGCTAAGATGTTTCTAACATGCTTAGCATGTTGTTATCATAATTAGCTTGTTACTAGCATGTTGTTACCATGATTAACCAGTTACTAGCATGTTGCTAGCATGATTAACATATTGCTTGCGTGATTAACATGAAGAATGTTTAGAATGTTAGAATGTTTCTAAAATGATTAGCATGTTATAATCAGCCTGTTATTAGCATTTTGTTAATATGATTAGCATGTTGCTAGGATGTTTCTAACATGATTAGCATGTTGTTATCATAATTAGCCTGTTACTAGCATATCTATAGATAGATGGCTTTAAATGGCTTAGAAATACAGTGCATAGATCTATATCTATCTCAAGGGATTGTGGGAGTTTTGTCAGTGTGAGTTTGAATAGTCTCGGCTCATTTGAACTTTCCCTCAATGTAAATTTATGGGATTTTTGGTGGCTTTGAGTCTGGTTTAAGTCGGATCAGTTAGTCTGACCTGAGTTTGTTGGTTGCAGCTTGAAATTGTTTCAATTTTGTCTCAGAAGAATAATAATAAGTTTAAATAGATCAGTAAGTTGGCTTTCTCAAGACTCACCATTTCAGCGGATGTCAGACAGAGTCCAGACGGATGATCCTGGTGCTGATGCTGATGCCGGTTTCCATGGTAACAGAGGCAGCAGCGGCGAGGACACTTGAACTGGATGATTGTCAGCGGTGCTCGGGTCCGTCTGAAACACGGCTTTGTGTTTTCAGTGTCAGAGAAGAGCTCAAAACGCATTGGGAGTGTTATGAAATACGCTGATTATTTGACAAATACACACGAAATTCAGAAAATGATGCAATCAACTCTGAACAAGCTGAAATCATGTGTCCTTGTCAAAAGAAATGTGCATTTTTCTTTGGTTTGAAAACCAAATACGTCTCCATATTCATCATCTGCTGCCAGATTCTGCCTCTTCAAGAAAAATTCTGTTTTGTGTTTTGTGTAACATGAGCGATCAGATCAGCTTAAATTTCATATAAATAGTAAAATACTGATTTGAAAGATTTTTAACAGAACAATTGTATTATAAATTATCAACTTATTTTTTATTTTATTTTATATAAACAGTTAAATACTGATTTGAAAGATTTTTAACAAAACAATATTAATATAAATTATCAACTGATTAACTTTTTTTTTTTATTTCATATAAATTGTAAAATATTGATTTTAAAGATTTTTAACAGAAAAATATATTTATAAATTATCAGCTGATTAAAAAATCTTGGAAATTTCATATAAATAGTTAAATATAGATTTTTTACAGAAAAATATACATTTATAAATTATCAGCTGATTAAAAAAAACTTTGAAATTTCATTTAAATAGTAAAATATCGATTTAAAAGATTTTTAACATAATATTATAAATTATCAACTGATGTTTTTTTTATTTCATATAAATAGTAAAATAATTTTTTTAACAGAACAATATTATTCATAAATTATCAAATGATTATTTTTTTATTTCATATAAATAGTAAAATATTGATTTTAAAGATTTTTAACAGGACAATATTATTATAAATTATCAACTGTTTAAAAAAATCTTAGAAATTTCATATAAATAGTAAAATATTGATTTGTACGTTTTTAAACAGAAAAATATATTTATAAATTATCAACTGATTAAGAAAATCTTGGACATTTCATATAAATACTAAAATAGTGATTTGAAAGATTTTTAACAAAATATTATTACAAATTATCAACTGATTACTTTTTTTATTTCATATAAATAGTTAAATATTAATTTTTAACAGAACAATATACATTTATAAATTATCAACTGAAAAATCTTGAACCAAATCTTGGAAATGTCATACAAATAGTAATACATTTATTTTAAAGATTTTTATCAGAAAAATATATTCATAAATTATCAGCTGATTAAAAAATCTTGGAAATTTCATATAAAGTTAAATATTGTTTTTAACAGAAAAATATACATTTATAAATTATCAACTGATTAAAAAAAATCTTGAAAATTTCATATAAAAAGTAAAATATTGATTTTAAAGATTTTTAATATTATAAATCATTAACTGATTTTTTTATTTATTTTTATAAAAATTCATATAAATAGTTAAATATTAATTTTAAAGATTTTTAACAGAAAAACATTTATAAATTATCAACTGATCAAAAAATCTTGGAAATGTCATACAAACAGTAAATTTGATTTTAAAGATTTTCAAAGCAATCTTTAATTAGTCAAACTAAAACATTATGAACTGTTGTAATACAGAGAAGATGCAGATTTCAGATTGACGTAAATATATATATTTGGTGTTGGATTTTCTTTTAAACAAATTTCGTAGTGCAATAATTATAGCTTTATATACAACTTCTAAAAGTCTTTTTTACAGAAATTTTGGTAGAAAGCAGAAAGGCTGGAAAACAATATAAGGAACCTCAAATGTGTGGAAAAACAAATTGTCTTCAAGGGTTTTTGCATCCAAGTGTTTTTTTTCCAACAGTAAACGCACAAATGAGTAAATAGCGGACAGACGGTGATGGAGAGCATGTGTGTGTTTCCCTGAGGAGGACAAAGTGATGTCTGTGAGGGCAGATGAAGGCTTTCCTGTGGAAATGTCACTGAACTATTAGAGCTGTGAAGCCCTGGAGAAACTCAAGACCAAACCAGACTCTCGATCTCCAGCAGAAGCTCATGGTTCATCCTTCAGCGTGGATCCAGATCAGCTGAAAGATATGGAGGACAATTGTTTCATTCGCTTCTGATAAAAAGTGCAGTCACATGATTTATGCTATTTATTTAAGGCGGTGTTCCTCACGCTTCTTTACCAAGTTCATTTAAAGGAACAGCTCAACTTTAAAAAAATAAAAAATAAATAAATAAATATTATATATATATATATATATATATATATATATATTCTGGAGGACGAGAAATGACTTAAGAATAAATTAATTAATTAATTAATAAATACATTAATAAATAAATGAATGAAGAAATAAATAGATGTAGAAATGCATAAATAAATTAACAAATAAATGAATAAATAAATGTAGAAATACATAAATAAATCAAATGCTGAAATAAATAAATAAATAAATGCAGATATGCATAAATGAATGAATAAATAAATTGTCAAAAGTGTCATTTTCAATTGTGCTATTATTGTACCATTTGTGCTATTCTACATTTATGCATTTATTTATGCATTTCTACATTTATTTAGTTATTTCAGCATTTAATTATTTATTTATATATTCATTTATGTATTATGTATTTCTAAATTTATTTCAGCATTTAATTATTTATTCATTTATGTATTTCTACATTTATTTATTATTTCAGCATTTAATTATTTATTAATTTACGTATTTCTACATTTATTTATTATTTATTTCAGCATTTAATTATTTATTAATTTACGTATTTCTACATTTATTTAGTTTTACATTTATTTCTGCATTTATTTCAGCATTTAATTATTCAGTTATGTATTTCTACATTTATTTAGTTTTACATTTATTTCTGCATTTATTTCAGCATTTAATGATTTATTTATTCATTTATGTATTTCTACATTTATCTATTTATTTCAGCATTTAATTATTTATTCATTGATTTATGTATTTCTTCATTTATTTATTTATTTCAGCATTTCATTATTTATTTATATATTTATTTATTTGTTTATTTATTATGCATTTCTATTTATGTTTCATATATAAAAATTCTGTCATCATTCACTCATGTCAGGTCATTTCAAACCTGTATGCAGTTATTCATCTCATGCCGAGTCGAACTGACACCGAAATACAAAAATCGTAAGGTTTAGTATTTTTTCTATTTTTAATAGTTTGTAAAACCTACTTCTTCGAACTCCTCCTAGATGATTTGTCTGATTTTTACCAAAATTGGCACAGATCATCTTCAGACCATGCTGGCAAAAAGTTATGGACCTTAAGATTTTCCTTCCAACCGTTTTCGAAAAACTTGTGAACGAATTCTACGAAAAGCACACAGAAATGGATGTGAGGCTATATCTCCGCAAAGGTTTGTCATATTGAGACCAAACTTGGTGTGTGTTATAACAAGCATGACAACAACAATAACATTTTGTTTTCCAAAAAATTAGCCTTCCCATTACGAGGTGACAATTGACTCCTTAAAGTTTTTACCTTTGTAATGCATTTTTTCTAACTTTATTAAAAGTATGTCATCTTTTATATCACTTTTTTCTAGTTATATTTTATAAGCATTTTAACATTTCTAATTAAAACAACAGAATAAGAATAAGTTACCAATCAAATGAAATCAGTATAATATTGGGGACAACTAAATTGGGGACAAACAATTTATTCATTTGGAACTATTGATTAATTTCCTCAAACTAAAATTGTTTAAAGTTTCTTTTTGCATTATTGATATATTACTTTCCCATTTGATACTGTAAAGTTGCTTTGACACAATTGTAAATTGTAAAAAGCGCTATATAAATAAAGCTGACTTGACTTTAATGAGGCTCAGAGGTGGCATGCGTGCAATCAAATTCATAAATTCATGTTGAGATTAATGTTTGAAATATAAAATCATGTGGAAATGTGGAATGGTGGGCTGTGATTGGTTAAGCAGGTATATCACATTTTGCAGAGATGGGAGACTGGCGTTTGTCACGGTTTGGAAAAAAAGGAAGAAAACGTGACGGAATAACACCGCGGATATTGCATTTTGTGTAAAATTAATAATGCACTTTTCAATACCAACCAGATACAATACTGATGTTGACAGAAACTTTTTTGAAAATGGCGTTTATTGCATTTTGGAACCAAACTCTTAATTTGTAGCAATAGCCAAAAATGCATTGTATGGGTCAAAATTATTCTTTTATGCCAAAAACCATTAAGATTAGAGCCCGACCGCTATGGTTTTTTTTAGGCCGATGCCGATACCGATATTGGGGAGTAAAAAAAGACCGATAACGATTTATCGGCCGATATTTTTGTGTGGGCTATTTTATAGTACAGTACCAATACTTTTCATTTCTGTGTCCAAACTTTTGACTGGTACTGTATATAGGCTAGAATACAATATATACATAAACAGAATATATATAACACATTTTTAGCAAATGTGATCAAACACTTATAATGATGTAACAAAAATATGTAATGGAGGCAGGGTATTTAACAATTTAACAGTAAATACAAAATGAGCCTGACATTAGTTCACTTAACAGTTCAATTCACATCACTTATTATAAATAACTTTAAAATACAAATAGTAGAGAGAGAGAGAGAGAGAGGGAGAGAGAGAGAATAAACTTAAAATTAAAACTACTGCCAAACCAACAAGGGCAGATTTATGCAGGAAGCACAGCTTTGCCAATTTTTGTTGGTAATCAAATTAACACAAAACATGAGGTTTCATATTAAAATAGTCTTTTTGAAGTTTAATATTCAAAGACACTAGTCTATATCTTGATTTGATTTAAGTGTGCTGACCTGTTTTTATGCATTCATCAAAAATGACAGATTCCGTGAAAATTCAGTTTTTATGATTGAATTCCGTGCTTCTGTCTGCGTTTTCTGCATTGAGGAAATCATAGGGGTCTACTAATGTAGCAAACGAGTATGATAAGCTCACTGTGAGAGCACAAGACGGGGACACTGTGTATTTGCTTTATAGCAGTGGTGTACTGCTACAAATGTATACAACATATCCACTTCTTTATCAGCTGATGCGCATCATTCAGTGTCCTGCCAAAATCATGACAGTCCACCACATGAATAACTAATTCAATCGCATATGAATGAATGCAAACATTCCCCAATGAGGCCAGGACCACGGCGGCTTCCTTTGAAATGTGTTTGATGATCGCACCTGATGCGCCCGCGCCCGCTCTGTTATTTCCCATTCGCTCCTCCACCCCAGATACTACGAGTTCATACTCGAGAGCCTGCCAAAGGAGGCACGCAGTGTTATAATAATAATTATTATTGAGATTAGGCTACTAAGTTCTGGGACGCGGCGTCATATAAACACTCCGACGATCAATGATGCATGATGAATGATGATGCGCAGATCAGCTCTAACGTCTATTTTAAAAAATATAGCCATCCATTCATGATGTCATCATGCAAAACTAAGAATTGTAATCAGTGTAATGTGACGATCAAATAGATGCGGGTGGTTGGCGCGTGGATAATCTGAAGCAGCTGACTCAGGCGCATCTCTACACTAGTAACAAACAATGGAGCGCACTCTGCTGGACAAACAAAGTAATGACACCTTTTTGGATCATATCATCTGCGTAATGGCGGCACTCATCGTTTACTCAGGAAAAAAGTCTATACGTTCTAAAAAAAAAAGTTCATATCGGCGGCACATTCGCTGATATCGATATATCTGCGACATGGTAATATCGGCCGATAATATCGGTAAAACGATATATCGGTCGGGCTCTAATTAAGATTTTAAGTAAAGATCATGTTCCATGAAGATATTTAGTAAATTTCCTACCACAAATAAATCAAAACTTAATTTTTGACTGGTAATATGCATTGCTAAAAACTTCATTTGGACAACTCTAAAAGGCGATTTTCTCAATGTTTTGATTTATTTGATTCCAGTTGTTTTTCAAATTATAATCTCGGTCATATCATAACAAACCATACATCAGTAAAAAACTGATTTATTTATTTATTCAGATTTCAGATTATGTATAAATCTCAGGGTCACAAATAAAAAAATAACATGCATTTTGTATGATCCCGCTTACTTTGCTAAAATAATTTACATTTTGAAGATTCTTCAAGGTGTATGTAAACTTTTGACCTCAGCTGTATTTTTGGTGTATTTTTACGAGTTTAGCAAAACAGCGCACAGGTTTGGACTGCTGTGACTGTGTCTCCGATGTTCCTTTACCTACAAACAAGGAGCTTCCATCAGAGCGGCTTCATCTGCGTCCAGCTGTCTGTGAATCATCCGCTCTATCAGTCTGCTGTAGCGCGTCTCGTCCAGCAGTGGGCGGAGCCTCTCGTTGTACCGCCCCCGTTCTTTAAGCCACTCCTCCCTGAGCGTCTGGATTGGCTGTGAGGAAGCGTGTGACTCCGCCTCTTCTCTCCTCGCTCCCTCATCAGAGCGCAGCACTGAACACAAGTCCTGCGTCACCGTTTGGATCTCCATCTGCAGAGTCTGAGCCAGAGATCCGGCGAGGGACCTCGGCCTCTCCAGTGGCTGGATGTCATGTGACACGGGCAGGAAGTCACACAGCGAGTGCAGGAAGTGCAGCAAACTAAGCTCATCCCTGCAGCAGAATCAAGAGAAATGTTTTCCTGTTAGCAGTTTCAAAGACATTCGTCGCTTCTCAAGATCATGTCGTCATTTCATAGCAGAGTGTAAGTTTGATTCAGATGAATCAAACTTTTTGTTGAAATGAACATGATTCATTTCAATGTGTCACAGGTTCAGATCACTTTTTTTTTTTTTTTTATAAAATTATTGCATTTTCACATTTGCACAAAAGCTGGTCATAAATCTTAATATTTTACATTTTGCAATTTTGGTTAATCATTTTATTGGGACATTTATTTAGTTTCCCAAGTAGATTACAAGGAATAATTCAACAAAATGTCAGTTCTGTCATCATTTACTCATGCGATTTTAAAGCAATATGCGGTTATTTTAACAGTTCAGTGACCACATTAAAAAAAGGCACATCATAAAAGTATCATAGTGGTTCATATGGCTTTAAAATTCATTTTTATTCAGTTTTTTTACATTTCAAATTAAATTATTTCTGTATTCCTCATTTTTAAATGAATACGTTCTTTTGTAAATTTCTTGAAATTTTATTTATTGCATTTTTCAAAAATTTTCAAAAACAAGTCAATTTTATTTATTGTTTATTATTTTATTTAATCTATTCTAGATTGCATTTTAATGTTAGATTAAAATTTAGTAAATCAAAAAGTATGCTTAAATGAATTAACAAAACTTAATTTCACATCAATTTATTAAAAATTACATTTCAGGGGCTTAAGAATTCTGATTTCTTTCTAGAATTTTTTTTTCCATTTACATTTTTCTAGATTGCATTTTACACTCCATTTTAATGGTTAAATTAAACTAGTAATTATAAAGCGTATCTCAATTTTTCTATATTTAAAATGTAAATTTTTCTGCATTTCATTTTAATGGCTTTTGAAATTAAATTTTTATAATTATAACACATATCTAGCTAAATGAAGTAATTAAACATACAATTTAACATCAATTTCTTAAAAGTTCAACAAAAATTTTATTTCAGGGGCTTATGAATTCTGATTTCTTAAATTATTTATTTTTCTGATTTTAATATTTATGGATTCAGTTTTTTTCCCCACAGATTTTAAATGTACATTTTTCTGCATTATAAAGCATATCCAGCTAAATGTAACAATTAAACATAATTTATTAAAAATGTTACAAAACTTAAATTTATGAAATCAGTTTTATTTTTTCCTCAAAATCCATATTATTTTCCCAAATTAAATAATTAATTATTTTTTCATTTTAATATTTCTGGATCCTCTCTTTAATCGTTTAATTACATTTGATAAAAAACATGTTTAAACAACAGAATTAATAACTTTGA
Organism: Cirrhinus molitorella; assembly: GCA_033026305.1. Classification (NCBI taxonomy): domain Eukaryota; kingdom Metazoa; phylum Chordata; class Actinopteri; order Cypriniformes; family Cyprinidae; genus Cirrhinus; species Cirrhinus molitorella. The sequence goes on along the minus strand of CM065122.1, from coordinate 2,804,546 downwards.
CAATTTAAATCAAATGTATTTTTTTTCTGTATATAAATACAAGTAATAATTATTACTTTCTCCTGTGCATTACATTCTCCTGTACAATATTTATCTATTTCTGGTCACAATTTCTTCAATTAAACCACATTTTTATTTTGACAAGTTGTCACGAAGACATTAAAGTTTCTGTTTGTAACTAAATTCCATTTTTATTTTCATGAATTCCATGTTTCTGTTTATATTTATTGGGAATCTGTAAGAATATATATTAAATATATATAAAACGTCTGTGAATGTTGGTAACTTGAAATCAGTCAAATAAGACCCCGAAAAGTCACATGACTGAAACAAACTGGTGTGTTTTCACCTGCAGTAGACACTCAGGATGCCCTGAAATGGTGAGTTCTGCTCCCAGCGGACGAGCCGGATGCCCGTCGGGTCTGCGGTGAAGCTTGGGTCAATCTCCAGCCGCTCGAACCGCAGCGACTCCTGCAACCAGCCCTGCACATCCGCCAACGTATGATCCAGACACTCCACCAGGAAAAAACACACGTCTAGCAGAGCCATCAGACTGAGAAGATCCTCTCTGGCCTCATCTAAATGCACACAAACCATCAAGGAACATCATCATGACTAGAAAATACAGATGATCTCATACTAAATTACTAAACCGGAACCGATACCAATACCGATTATGATAAAACCGATACCGATTCAAATTCAGATGATTCACATTCAGATGAAAACTCAAATGCTTGTATACAACTCAATTGCATATAAGGTAGTGATCAAAATTGAAATATCAAAAAAATGTGATATATATCGGTGCTTCATCAACCGATATATCGGTTGATCCTTACCAGTGTTTGAATTGTGTCAAAGCTCTTGGGCGATTCATATTTTTTGTCTCAGAAATGAACATTTTCTAACAAGCTTAAAGTGATTTTGAACATTTATAAAGCCATTCTTTTTTCTAAAAGTGTGTATTTTTTTTTTCATATTATTCTATTTGACTTTATTAATTAAATATAAGACATTTTAGGTGGTTACCAAACAAATAAAATCATTATCAACAAAATTCATCTTTTCAGTGCAGAGGAAACACAGAAGCTTCATCTGAAGTGGCATTTTGATGCATTTACCAATTGTTTAATGCAAGACATGAATGCATTTAACCTGCAGTTACAAATGCAGAAATAATATTTTGATATTTTAATCCTAAACATTAAATGCTGGTATTTAAAATTCTTTTAAAAAATGAAAAGGTACTTTAAATGTGAAATTAAAACCACCAGTAGGTGGCAGCAAGTCACTGTTAATAAGTGAGTCATTGCGATTGAACCGAATCATTAAAACAGTTGATTCATTCAGGAACAAAACACTGTTATGTTGTTAGAGACGCAAAACAGTGCTGTGGCTGTGTTTGGAACCATTTTTTGTTGGCGAAATTGCATTACAATATTGCGTTACTCCCTAAAAAAGTAACTACTTATGTTACTTAGTTACTTTTTATGAAAAGTAACTAAGTTGATTTTTACAAATGTAAAAGCCTTTTCCTGGCCTCATTTAAATACACAAACCATCAGGGAACATCATCATGACTAGAAAATACAGATGATCCCATACTAAATTACTAAACCAGAGCCGATACCAATACCGATTACGATATCCAAACCGATACCGATAGTTGGATTTTCAGGAAAATTCAGATGATTCACATTCAGATGAAAGCTCAAATGCTTGTATACAACTCAGTTGCATATAAGGTAGTGATCAAAACTGAAATATCAAAAAAATGTGATATATATCGGTGCTTTATCAACCGATATATCGATTGATCCTTACCAGTGTTTGAATTGTGTCAAAGCTCTTGGGCGATTCATATTTTTTGTCTCAGAAATTAATATTTTCTAACAAACTTAAAGTGATTTTTAACATTTATAAAGCCATTCTTTATTCTAAAAGTGTGCATTATCTTTTGCGGCAAATTCATATTATTCTAATTGACTTTATTAATTAAAGATAAGACATTTTAGGTGGTTACCAAACAAATAAAATCATTATCAACAAAATTCATCTTTTCAGTGCAGAGGAAACACAGAAGCTTCATCTGAAGTGGCATTTTGATGCATTTACCAATTGTTTAATGCAAGACATGAATGCATTTAACCTGCAGTTACAAATGCAGAAATAATGTTTTGATATTTTAATCCCAAACATTAAATGCTGGTATTTAAAATTCTTTTAAAAAATGAAAAGGTACTTTAAATGTGAAATTAAAACCACCAGTAGGTGGCAGCAAGTCACTGTTAATAAGTGAGTCATTGCGATTGAACCGAATCATTAAAAGAGTTGATTCATTCAGGAACGAAACACTGTCATGTTGTTAGAGACGCAAAACAGTGCTGTGGCTGTGTTTGGAACCATTTTTTGTTGGCGAAATTGCATTACAATATTGCGTTACTCCCTAAAAAAGTAACTAATTATGTTACTTAGTTACTTTTTAGGAAAAGTAATGCATTACATTACTTTTGCGTTACTTTAAATCTGGGCAGAGCTTGCTTGTTTGCTTTTAATATAAAAAGTTAGATTTTTACAAACATAAAAGCCCTTTCCTGGCCTCATCTGAACACACAAACCATCAGGGAACATCATCATGACTAGAAAATACAAATGATCCCATACTAAATTACTAAACCAGAACCGATACCAATACCGATTACGATAACCAAACCGATACCGACAGTTTGATTATCAGGAAAATTCAGATGATTCACATTCAGATGAAAACTCAAATGCTTGTAATCAACCCAACTGCATATAAAGTAGTGATCAAAAATCAAATCCAAAAAAATGTGATATATATAGGTTCTTTATCAACCGATATATCGGTTGATCCTTACCAGTGTTTGAATTGTGTCAAAGCTCTTGGGAGATTCATATTTTGTGTCACAGAAATTAATATAATATTAATATAATAATAAAGCCAGTCTTTTTTCTAAAAGTGTGCATTATCTTTTGCTGCAAATTCGTATTATTCTAATTGACTTTATTAATTAAATATAAGACGCATTACCAAACAAATAGAATCATTATAAACAAAATTCATGGTTTCTTTGCAGAGGAAACTCATAAGCTTCATTTAAAGTGGCATTTTGATGTATTTACCCACTGTTTAAATTGTTTTAAATTGTGTTTTTAGTTTTTTACAGTGCAGGAAGAATGTGTTACCAGTCAAATGTTTAATGTTTTAAATATAAAGCGTTTTAAATTTATACTTTAAAAAAGAAACTGAAACCGCCAGTAGGTGGCACCAAGTCAAAGTCTTTGTCACTGAATCATTCATTTGATGCGTTCAAACGGCTGATTCATTCAGGAACGAATCAAGTGAGTCTTTATGAATGGATCACTGAATCATTGACTCACTAAATTTGTTCAAAAGCGCTGATTCATTCATAAACGAAACAGCGCTGTGTCAAAGACTATTGACGCACAGCGCCTCAGCTATGGCTTTGTTTTGTTTGACGAAATAGAGCACAATCAGACAACAGTGTTCCTAAAATGTAAGTCACTTAATATTAACTTTTGTATAAAATAAAAAAAATGTATAAATTAAATTTCACATTTGCAAACTCCCTCGATAATCATTAAAAAGCTGTCACTCGTCTTAGTTCATCACAAAGTTTCATTTTAACGAATGAAGCTCTCTACACTGCGCACTGAATCTATTATTATTATTGTCCATCTCTTTTCTCACCTGTGTTGAGTTTGCAGTCCCGTAACAGTCGTGGATGCAACTTTCCCATGGAAATATCTTTCAGATCCAGTGAGATTTGCCCGCAGTGTTGAGAAAGCCGAGCCTTTTCTCCAGCAGGAGATCCAGATGACTCTTTGGTGCTGTAATGGAGCATGATGGGACATCTGACGCTGCCCGAGGTTAATAAAGGAGCCGCTTCAGTCACAGCGACCAGAGCGAGTCTTGATCCGCCGCTGTTAGCAGAACAATCAGAGCGTCTGATCTTCACCGGCGACGGGCCGTGAGCGACAGATGCGTCTGATGCGGGAAACGGCAGGATCACAGTCTTAGTGTTCATTACAGCAGCGCTTTGACGAGAATCCAACACGACTGAAGCGCTGATATTCGTTACACTCCTACAATACAGTTAGAAAAAGAGTTATTGGTCTTGGTATTTATGCATTTGTTCTGAAATTACTTTTTTCCATTTAGAAGAAGCATTAGTTGATCCAAATCAAATGCATATCAAACAGAGGTATTACCTATTCAAATAAAAATAAATAAATTAATGAAATCTGTTCATTTCAGCTAGCTGAACATTTCTCATTTATGTTTAGTTTAAATGCAGGCAACAATAATAATAAATAATAATAAAAAATAAAAAAAAAATAAAAAAAAAAAGTAAAATGACAAAAACAAATAAATAAATATTAAAACTAAATAAAATAAAAATTTAAATATACAAATGTAAACTATTATAGAGTATAAACTATAACAGAATATTAATGATACTAAAATAACATGGATATGAAAAAAGAAAAAGGAGTAAAATTATTTACCATCTATTTTTTTATTTAATTAAAAAACAACACTTCACCTTTAAACTTTAAAATTAAGCTGAAAACAGAAAATATAAAAATAAAATCTAAGATTAGCAAATCTATAATAGAAAATGAATGATACCAAAATAACATGATATGAAAAAAGAAAAGGAGTAAATGTAAATAATTACACAAAAATATACACACTTAAAATTAAATTGGAAACAGAAAATATAAAAATTAAAACTAAAACTATAATAGAAAATTAATATTATCATATGAAAAAGGAAACCGTAAATATATTTATATATATATATATATATATATATATAAAATGCAAACAGGAAATTCAAAATACTAAAAAAAAATAATAGATATTAATAATACTAAAATAACATGAATATCAAAAAGGAAAAGGAGTAAATGTAAATAACTTAAATTTAACACTTAAAATTGAATTGAAAACATAAAAAATAAATCCTAATATTAACAAACTATAATAGAACATTTAAAATACTAAAATAACATGAAAAAGGAAGCAGTACTCATGAATAAAAATACACAAAAAATATGCAGTAAACCTAAATATTGGTAGCTAAAAAGGCAAAAAAAGAAATTAATTTGAGTAACCAATTCATAAAAATAGTTTCAAAGCAAATCTACAGAAAATTTTCATGTTTAAAATCTTAATACCTTCATGCCTTATAGTCACATTTAGCAAACAGGATTTGTCAAATGTGCAAATATATAAACAAATCAAGGAGTTTAGATGTGCTATAAACATTTTTCATTTACTTTAAGCCTAATGTATTAAAATTAACAAAAAAAATAAACAAACAGGGAAGAATCTTTTTTTATTATTGTTGTATGTACCAATATAACATTAGATAGCCATAAACAGCTAAATTTACCTACAGGTTTTACTAAAACATTTTATTATATATTAAACAAAATTCCACATGGGGACTTCAGAGTGACGATGCAAATGAATCATTAAATCCGAGTCATTTGAATCAATTCATTAAAGCGGACAGTTTGAAGTGATTCTTTGAAATGAATCAAATTTTAATTCAGTTTCTTGTCCTGAAGTTTAAACGACAGTAAATCTAGTAGTAAATCATCTCTTTCTGGATGCATTCATACTCACAAGACACAAGACAAGACAATTTAGACCAAAGAGCAGGTTTTGAGCAGTTTGTGAGCTGAATGTGAAGTCCGTGATTAGCAGCTGGTCTCCTTCAGGTCAGGTGAAGAACAAACACAGCTGCATTTCTTACAGCCTCTTAAGCTGTATATATATATAAGCCTGAGTGTGAATATATATCTGATAACTGTAGAGTAATGAGATTCAGCTTCAATATTTGCTCCCGTTCTGCATTAGCATGAAGTCTAGGGCCGGATAATAGGGTTGTAACGCTCAAACAAACAGATCAATGTTTTGAGAGCTGCACAGAGACACACTTCTCAGAGAAATCAACCTACAAACAACTTCACCTTTAAACTTCAGTAGCAAAAATAGCATGAAAATTCAGTAAGGTTTTTAATGTATTTTAAATAAGTTCTAATCATCAGGGCTGCATTTATTTGATCAAAAATACAGAAAAAAATAATAATATTATAAAATATTATTACAATGTAAAATAACATTCTTCTATTTTAATATACATTGAAAAACTAATTTACTTCAGTGTCACATGATCCTTCAGAAATCATTTTAATATCCTGATTTATTGTGTTGCTTCATATTTTTTTGGAAGTATTGCTAGTTTTTCAGGATTCTTTGATGAATAAAAGTTTAAAAAGAACAACATTTATTTAAAATAGATTTAATTTCTAACAATATACGCTACTGTTCAAAAGTTTGGGGTCAGTAAATTTACATTTTTATTCTTTTTTTTTTAAAGAAATTAATATTTTTATTCAGCAAGGATGTGTTAAATTGATAAAAAGTGATAGCAAAGGTTTATATTGTTAGAAATCATTTATATTTTTAACTTTTTATTCATCAAAGAATCCTGAAATGCTGAAAAAAAATAATCAGCATTGCATCACAGAAATAAATTACATTTTAAAGTATATATATATATATAAATATATATAAATAATAAGAACTATTTTAGGTTGCAATAATATTTCATAATATTACTTTTTTTCTGTATTTTTGATCAAATAAATGGAACTTTGATGAGCATAAGACAGTTTAACTTTTGAACAATAGTGTATATTATTAGAAATTATTTCCATTTTAATAAATACTGTTCTTTTTAACCTTTTAATCATCAAAGAATCCTATATATAAATGCTTTGTCTTGTCAATCGTCTCCAATTAAAAGTCAGTTAACCTACATTTCATTTAAAGTATTAAAAATATTTGATATGGTTTTAAATTTTAAGTTAATTTTTAATTTTGATTAACTACAATAAACCCTGAGTCAAATGTACTTTCATGTACAAAATCTTAATACCTTCATGCCTTATAATCACATTTAAGTCTGGATTTGACAGATAATATGGTTTACATTTTGCAAATATATAAACAAATCAAGGAGTTGAAATTTGCTATAACATTTTTTATTTACTTTACGCCTAACGTATAAAAAAAAACGACAAACAAAAAAAATGAAACAAATTCAAACCATTAAAAAAAACAATAATAGTACCTCAATACGATTTTTCCTTCAGTTAAAATTAAAGCTTTGATTATTATTTTTAGTATTTATTTTATAAAGCTTGTACAGTGACTCGTCTAAAGAGTAAACCTCATAAGGAGTGACATACGTGTTTGTTGTTGTCAGAACGACGCCGAAGATCAAACTCTGTCCGATGAATCTCCGCCAAACTCTGTGCACCTTCAAAGCACCTTCAGCACATTCAGTCTGCATCCCATGATCCTCTTCATCTCCAGGATCATCGTCATCATCATCCTCCCACAGAGACACAAGCCCTTCCTACGACATTCACAGACAAACTCAATCTAAAAACTGCAGGCTACAAAATGTATCTTTTTACTTTTTACTCCATTTTTACTATGAAAGTGTGAAGGACCTGTTGTGGAGAGGAGATGAAATGCTCTCTGCCTGAGACCAGATCATTTAAAGCCACTAACGACTGCTGCAGGAGTCTGTCTTTGACTGCCACGTCTCTCTGAAGGTCTTCAAGGACGTTCAGGCCGCTCTGAAGACACAAAGACATGCATGTTTGAGAGGAATAACACAGATTTAATGCCATTCTCTCAGAAACTGTCGCCGTTGCAGTACCATTTCTAAATGTACTAATATGTACCATTTAGGGGTAAATAAAGTACAAAGATCAGGCTTCCCACTTTAGGTTCCCCAAATGTCGAATTTCCTGACTTTTCCCTGACTTTCACAGAAAAAAAAAGCTGAATTTCCATAACCTACAATGAATGGGTCCATCCATTTGCAAGCCTTCTTTACTTGTTCGCAGACGTTTTTAGTACAAAACACACACATATACACTACTTTCTTTTTTTTTTTTGCTTTTAACCATTAAATGCACTTTTTTATTTTTCTGAACTATTTCTACAGAAATTAATTCACGGTTTTTATGCATTCATAACCATAACCCATCCATAACAAATGGTAAAACAGTGAAACAATGTGATAAAACTAAACACCATATAGAAAAATTACATTTTGAAACAACAAATTTAAAGCAACAAACAAATATCCCTGATATTCCATGACTTGGACAAAATAAATATAAGTCTGGAATAAACCTTTTAAAATTTCATGACCATGGGAACCCTGAAAGATGTACCTTTCAGCTTTTGTACCTTAGGATACCACACAGTCATTTTTTTCTTTTTTAAATCTTTTTTCCTAACAGTGCACAAATAAATATAATTTCAAAATAAAATTTGCGCTTACAACTGAAGTCGCATTGCACATGCGTTTAAATACGCTCCAAAAAAAGGACAAAATTCACCATTAAAGTATCACAGCAATGTGATTTGTGCACTATATATGTCTTAAGTAGCATGGGTCTATTTGTAGAAATAGGCAAACATACATTGTATGGCTCAAAATAATCAATTTTTCTTTTATGCCAAAAATTATTAGGATATTAAGTAAAGATTACGTTCCATGAAAGATAGTTTGTAAATTTCCTACCTAATATATCAAAAGTTAATTTTTGATTAGTAATTTGCATTGTCCAAATCCACAACCTAATTACAAAAGTCATTATGTCTAAAAACAACTAGAGAAATTATAAGCATTTATATAGAGCTGTATAATCTGGTGGCTAAACCATGGAATTGCAGATGTTTTTTTTCTTTTTTTAGTCTGACCAAATGGCACTAACCTTCCTTAAAAAAAAATGTTCTGTAACAAAATGTCTTTCTCTGTGTTCAGGTTTGATTGCAATGAAAATAATGCAAAAACTGAAATTTCAAACCAAAAAATATAAGCCTATGCAAAAAGTTGTCTACATTTATATCCAAATCCACAACCTAATAAAAATAAGTCGTTATGTCTAAAAACAAATAGAGAATGTATAAGCCTTTATAATCTAGTGGCTAAACCATGGAATTGCAGATGTTTTTCTTTTTTAGTCTGACCAAATGGCACCAATCTTCCTTAAACAGATTTAGATTCCTATACAGCTCTATATAAAGGCTTATAAATTCTCTATTTGTTTTTAGACATAATGACTTATTTTTATTAGGTTGTGGATATGGATATACATTTAGACATTCTCAAAGACAACTTTTTGTATAGTTTAGATTTTTTTTGTTTGAAATTTTGGTTTGAAATGTCAGTTTTTGCATTATTTTTTACTTATTTGTATTAGGATGTGGATTTGGATATACATTTAGACATTCTCAAAGACAACTTTTTTTGTGAAATGAACAAGAATGCTTTATCAGAGGTTAATCAATCTGATTTCAACTTCTTATTTGATTCTTCTGGCTCAATTTTGCATATTGTTACAGCCAGACCAGCTCATTTGTGTGTGTATTATAATGTGTTATAGCAGTGTGCGGGATTCATCCATTTTATTAGACTATTCTAACACACCTAGTTTAGTTTTTTGTTGTTGTTTGTTTAGATATGAATTATAATTATTGCCTGTACTTTTATGGTACTTTGGAACAGGGTTATGAGAGTTAACCGAAACTAAAACTACTAAAACAAATAATAATTAAAAAATACAGAAACACAAAATATAAAATATTATTTATTAAATATTAAAATACTTAAAATTCTAAATATTAAAATTAAATTAAACAAAAAATTAAATTAAATAGAAAATTAAATTAAATTAAATTAAAAATTTAATCTGCTTTCGAACTGTTGTTTTAAAAAAAATTATGTTAAGTTTTAACAAAAAAAAAATTCTTTTCATGTCCTATAGAAAAAAAACAACAGCATTAACAACATGAGGGCGAGCAAATAATGACAGAATGTTTCATATCCATTAAATAGCTATTCCCATAATATCTTCATTTTCACAGCAAGGAAACTGATTTGAAGTCTGTAGACACACAAGCAGCTGCTTTCGTTAATTACCTGCAGTCTGGACTCTAAGGCTTGAACTGTAAGAAGATGATTCTCCTGCGCTGCGTCTGATGCGTTCAGCTCCTCATCGTCTGATCGGCCACACTATTTATAGTATTTATAGTTTAAACGCATATCAAATTCAATCATAGACATTAAAAACAGAGATCAGTGCTTTTTAACTGGTGCAGAGCAGTGTTGGGGAAAGTTACTTTTAAAAGTAATGCGTTACAATATTGTGTTACTCCCTAAAAAAGTAACTAGTTTTGTTACTTAGTTACTTTTTATGGAAAGTAATGCATTACGTTACTTTTTAAATCTGGGCAGGGCTTGCTTGTTTGTTTTTAATATAAAAAGATTTATTCTTAGCAAATGTAAAAGCCCTTTCGCACCAAAATGAAATGAAGTGAATAAGGCTAAAGGAAAAATAAATTCCCGTCTTTACAGTGGAACTGTAGGAAAAGAAAGTTCAACACTCTTCAGCAATGAGAAAAAAAAAACACAAATGTTAGTTAATATAAAGTAAGTTTTGCTTATTGGTAGACTGCAAAAAATGCTTTTTTTTTTTTTATAGATTTTTTGTCTTGTTTCCAACCAAAATGTCTCTTAATAACATATTTATAATATATATTTCTTAAATCAAGAAGGGTTTTTCTAGAGAAGTAAAAATGGTCAAAATTTAAGTGTTTTTGCTTGAAACAAGCAAAATAATCTCCCAAATGGGGTAAGCTGAAGCTAAATAATCTTGTTTTCTGTTTGAAATAAGATTTTTTGCTTACCTCATTGGCAGATTATTTTGCTTGTTCTAAGCAAAAACTCACTTACTTTGACTTGTTTTTTCTGAAAACAAAAAAATAATTATTTACTTCATTTAAGATTGTTTTTTGATATTTTGGCTGTAAACAAGACAAAAAAAATCTAAGTAAGAAAAGTATTTTTGCACTGTTTTACTGATGTATTGGATCAACAAAGGTCAGCTGCAAAGTCATTGGTTAATAAAATGGGATTAAATACATAAAGAAAACAAAAAGTAACTGGCCTTACTTTTCTAAAAAGTAACTCAGATATTTTCCTGGAAATGAAAAAGTAATGCGTTACTTTACTAGTTACTTGAAAAAAGTCATATTATTACGTAACTCAAGTTACCCCCAACACTGGTGCTGAGAGCAGGAGGAATTATATTAAATGTAAACAAACAAATGCAACTCCTCATGCATAATTAAGAGAGCAAAACAAATAGACTTAAGTTAGTTTGTTGTACTTGTGGGCATCTTATCAAACTCTAAAGAGGCTATACAAGTTGGATGTGCAATGTAAAGTCTGATAAATGAAGACGCACAGAGTAAGTGATGGCACACAGATCGGTGAGCAGGAAGCTGCTGAGCGGCTCTTCAGACGAACTCTCAAACACTAAGAGCATCTGATCCGTCCCGCATCCCACAAAGTCATCGATCAGCAGCTGACGCACTCCTGTCCAGCAGCACGCCACCTGAAATACGAAAAGAAAATTACTAAAATGTCATTCAAAAAAGTAAAAAGGCAGAAAGAAGATTTAACACATTGAATTATTACATTATTTCTGTAATCCTTATTTTTAATTAATTCTTTTCCTTTGTAAATTTATAGTGTCTTATTTTAAACAATTTAGAAATTACTACTATATTAAATTATTTATAATAATAAATTAATAAATAAAAATAAATTAAATTAAATACTTAACATTAATATTAAATGGTAGAATTTATATATTTATATATATATATATATATATATGTTATTATTTTTATTATATTTTTTGCTTTTGTTCAGCAGAGTATATGCATACAGAATAAAATTAATTTAAAAATGTATTCAAATATAAAATAAAATATTCACCATTAACTGAATGTTTTATTAAATATATAACATATGCATTCATGTTAAATTAAATTGAATACTTAACAATAATAGTAAACAGGAGAAAAAAAAAAAAATATATATATATA